>CAIGQZ010001336.1:28215731-28231903 GCA_903798205.1 Danio tinwini
ATTATATTATATTATATTATATTATATTATATTATATTATATTATATATTTTGACCAAGATATTGTATTGATAATGGGATAGTTGGACCACTACACAAACTCTTTTCCACCACATCCCAAAGATTATCAGTAGGGTTAAGGTGTGGACTCTGTGGTGCCCAATCTATGTATAAAATGATCTCTTTCGGTCCCTGAAATACTCTTTCACATTTTGAGCCTAATGAATTCATTGTCATCTCAGAGAATGAAATCTTACCCATGTTATTAGGGAAGAAAAAAAAAGTCAGAATATATTCAGAAAGTCAGCTGAACTCATGCAACATTGCTGAATCTAGACCAAATGCAGCATCATTACAGCACTGCCCCCACAGGCTTGTATGACAGGCACTAGGGATGATGTACGGGCTGTAATCAATTCATCACAGCAAATTGAAGCCTTTTGTTTTTTTTATTAGCCCCAGTGATGTGGTTTTCTTAAGGCTTACATAGATGTTTAGTCTCAATCTCTTGGTCCATAATGCATTGGACAATTCTTAATACAGTTTTCAGCAATATTTTTAGCAATATCCTTAGCTGTTTTCTTTGCTTGTTGCATGACAATAATTTGACCCTTCTGAAACATCTTTTCCATGACCACAGGAAGTTAAGACATGGTTGTTTAGGAAATAAGAAGCTATTGTCTGCATCAGTTAAGGTTAAGTAAATTGTTTCCACATGAAACATAATAATCCATCATGCAGTAATAATCCATTGGAAGCCTATTACCTATTTGTTTGGTTCAATACAATTGGATTTATATTATATTATATTATATTATATTATATTATATTATATTATATTATATTATATTATATTATATTATATTATATTATATTATATTATATTATATTATATTATATATTTGTTTAATTATATTTGTTTAATCATATTTGTTTAATTAGAAAAAAAGCCCCTTTGTTAACTTATTTCTGAAATTTGTTGTTGATTTTTAAAAAATATGTATATTAAAACTGCCTGTTCTAGTTTGCATAAAGTCTGCCCTTTTCTTTATTAGCTTTCTGTGGTGCTAATTAAACTGATCTTATGTAATTACTCCTCCAGTAAACAACAATTATTCTCAAGGTCCCTGCAGCGCTGCACACACTCTCCTTTGGGGAGACCTGACATACACAAAACCAGCTGTCAGATCTGATCACAAACAAACCCAACAAACTGAACAGCGATTCTCTCTCTTAGTGACTTCATGATGGATTAACTGAGCACGAGCGAGTAAAACGGCCACTGACTGCGATTATGTGCCTCTGTCACCTGAGTCGCGGGATCTGGTATCCATTTGACCCCTGGGGCTCTGGAGCTCACACTGAGAGGGCCGCGAGTGATACTTGATCGGCTCTTCATGAGCCAACCAGACAGTACTTAGTGTCTTGCTAATTAGCTTGTCCCAGCACAACGTTTTATTACGCTGTCGTAGTTATGCTATCAAAAGAAAGCATGCCGCTTGCATACTTTCCACTTCATTTATCAAACAGTGACGTACAGTATGTGATGCCCCTCTTGTGATGGAGGGACAGAGAAAACTGAGCTGAAATACTTCACTAATATAAGCACCCTTGGTGAATATGAGCAAAGAAGGCTGTGAATGGGTAAAAAGTTTTTATTGTTTAAAGGTGCTGTATGTAAGTTTTTGACTCTTCTACAGCATAAAAATACCATAACATGTGTGCAGATATTAAGAAAACATCCCAAGTGAACATACTTGTTTATCTGAAACACAATGCTGAAGTCAGATATTCTGCTTTGAAAATGTTTTTTTCCATTCCGCACCGCTGCCTTTGTTTAGGTAAATTTAACTTGCACAATGCCAATTTAGCCAATTATATTTCAGCACCCTGGGTTGCCTTGTTGGAAAACAGCGTATTTCATTTATACATTCAGAAAGGCTCTGAAAGCATGTATCTGTGACCAAAATAGACAGTGTCAAAATGAGACAGATTCAGTTCCAACGTGAGGTTATTTATTAGCAAATGATATAAATATTACGAACATAAACATTAGATGAGCAGGTTGTAACCGCGTGTCCTAACAACACACTTTGTGACGAGATGATTGAGCCACTGATGAGCAGTTTGGCTGTTTGCACCAGACGAAACACGACAGAAATTTAAATACAGCCATTTAGAAGCACAGAATATGCACTCACTCACGAAACGGTAAGGTTTAGAATATATTTAAACTCACATTGTTAGCATTTAGCACTGAATAAAACACACGAGGTTTCCCTGAGTTGATCACTGTCATAAGTTTTAACATGTTCAGCTGTAAGAAATAGAAGCCATTTCTAATATATTAATTTGAGGTGTTGGTTAGAACCAACTCCTTTAATAAAGAAAATATTCCCTCTATTGCATGTCCTTGCATTTATTTAGAACACAGTTTAAATCACTCGCTCCTTTATTATTTACATAATATGTATGTGTATATTTTATAGAAATTTAAATGTAAATAAAAAAAAATTATATATATATATATATATATATATATATATAAACTTATATATAAATATAAACTTCAGTCCACAAAAAAATTAAAAACACTTTATTAGGTACACCTGTCCAACTACTCGTTAACGCAAATTTCTAATCAGCCAGTCCCATGGCAGCAACTTAATGCATTTAAGCATATAGACAAGGTCAGACAATCTGCTGCAGTTCAAACCGAGCATCAGAATGGGGAAGGAAGGTGATTTAAGTGACTTTGAAAGTGGCATGGTTGTTGGTGCCAGACGGGCTGGTCTGGGTATTTCAGAAACTGCTGATCTACTGGGATTTTCATGCACAACCATTTTTAGGGTTTACAGAGAATGGTCAGAAAAAGAGAAAATATCCGGTGAGCAGCAGTTCTGTGGGGGCAAATGCCTTGTTGATGCCAGAGGTCAGAGGAGAATGTCCAGACTGATTCTAGTTGATAGAAAGGCAACAGTAACTCAAATAACCACTAGTTACAACTGAGGTATGCAGAAGAGCATCTCTAAACGCACAACATGTCAAACCTTGAGGCAGATGGGCTACAGCAGCAGAAGACCACACCGGGTGCCACTCCTGTCAGCTAAGAACAAGAAAATGGGGCCACAATTTGCACAGACACACGAAAATTAGAAAAAAAAAGGATTGGAAAAACGTTGCCTGAACTGATGAGTCTTGATTTCTGTTGCTAAATTTGAATGGTGGGGTCAGAATTTAGCATCAACAACATGAAAGCATGGATAAATCTTGCCTTGTATCAATGGTTCAGACTAGTGGAGTGTGGTGTAATGGTGTGGGGGATATTTTCTTGGCACACTTTGGGCTCATTAGTGGCAATTGAGCGTCATGTCAATGCCACAGCCTACCTGAGTATTGTTGCTGACCATGTCCATCCCTTTATGACCACAGTGTACCCATCTTCTAAAGGCTACTTCCAGCAGGATAACAAGCCATGTCATAAAGCGCAAATAATCTCAGATTGGTTTCATGAACATGACTATGAGTTTGCTGTACTCAAATGACCTCCACAGTCACCAGACTCAATCCAATAGAGCACCTTTGAGATGTGGTGGAACGGGAGATTAACTTCCAACAAATCTGCAGCAACTGCGTGATGCTATCATGTCAATAAGGACCAAAATCTTTGAGGAATATTTCCAGTACCTCGTTGAATCTATGCCACAAAGGATTAAGGCCATTTTGAAGGCAAAAATGGTACTAGTAAGGTGTACCTAATAAAGTGTTTATATACCACTGTATATAAATATATTGCACACATGTGTGCTTTATACATACATAATAAATATCAACAGTAAACACAGATATAATATGTAAAAAACAAACTGTTATTTTGGATGTGATTTATAATAATCCCCAGCACTACTTAAATACACCTAAATATTTCATTAAAAACAAACACTTGCAAACACAATACAGTTTAAATAAAAGACAAATGTCTGTTTAATATAACAGTTATTAACATCCCTATGAATTTAAATATTCTCATTCACAGTTTAGTATGCCTGTATTATCAATGAGACATGGTATGCATACCCCACACCACCATAGGGAGCCATATCCTGAATTTTAATCAGGTACAAATATATGGTGGCAAATCAATGGCAATAATAATCGAGCGCAGCAGTGATGTTTACGCGCGAGGAGAAGTGAACTGCGAGCAGATTACAGACCTACACGCAACGAAACTACTGCTTGCGCGTGCACAGGGGCTGTTCACGCGCACGTTGAACTGATCCACCGCGAGGAAATGGCCGCTCGTGAGCTCGTCATAAACCCATCACCATCTGTGCGCACGATGTACGCTCTCGAGAGCGAGGCCATGCCTCACAGCGCGCGCGCGATCAGTTCTTTCTGCTAGCTCGCTGGCTCTTCTCTGCTCGCACAAAACTTTTTGGAGTTTTGTCAGTCTTGGGGCGGGACTTGGTTTACTTGTTATCTCTAACACTATTGGTTACTCTCCCTTTCACTTCTCACTGGTAAACATCACTGCTGCGCTCGATTGTTATTGGCATTGATTTGCCGCCATACAATTAGGACTACATTCATATACCGGGACTTATTATACACCTGCAGTCGCAACACATTTCTGACGTGTGTATAAGCATCGCACACACAGACACACAAGTGCCATGTTTTGATTTGCCACTGTGATCATTTTTGCCAATTATCTTTGGAATGTTATTTTTGTGTTTTACCTTGACTCTGATTGTTTGCTACCTGTCTCAACCCCTTTGTCGATCTTTGTTTTTTGTATTTTGATATTTTCTGCCTGCCCTGACCTTTCGATGTATTGCGATTTATGATTCTGAGCTGGCTGTTATCATACTTGTCATTGGAAATAAAGTTGCAAAAGGATCCTTAGTCTAGAACAGGATATTGTTCAGATCTCATTAAATAATTAATGTAAACATGAGGAAACACATTGGCCAAATTCACTCAGTCATTCATTACTATGTTGCTACCACTCTTGGATAATTTACTTTAAAAAGTAATTAATTACTATTTGAATAATTAAAATAGTAGATAAATTAATTACTTTTCTAATTACTTTGTCCGAAAAGTAATTAAATTGACTTAATACTACTAAAAATTCCTGTAAATCTCAACAATATAAATAAAAATAATATAAATTAAAGTTTTAATTCTTAAGAGTCAAACTGCCTTTTTAGCTTTAACTAAAAAACAACTTTAGCTTTAGCTCTACTACTAAATCAGAAAAGTTCAACATTGTAAGTATCAAAACACAAAACAAAACGTTTCAAATGACACCATATTGGAGTATTTCAATAACAATTTACAGTAAGGTTGTATTAGTTATTTAATGCATTATCATTCATTCATTCATTTTCTTTTCGGCTTAGTCCCTTTATTAATCTGGGGTTGCCACAGCAGAATGAACCGCCAACATATCCAGCATATGTTTTACGCAGTGCATCACTGGGAAACACCCATGCACACTCATTCACAAACATACACTAAGGACAATTTTAGCTTACCCAAATTACCTATACCACATGTCTTTGGACGTGTGGGGGAAACCGGAGCACCCAGAGGAAACCCACGCGATCACGGGAAGAACATGCAAACTCCACAAAGAAACTCCAACTAATCCAGCCGGTGCTTGAACCAGCAACCTTCTTGTTGTGAGGTGATTGTTCTACCCAGTGCACCACCATGCTGCCCCTTTTTAATGCATTAGTTAACATGAATTAAAGATTATAATCTTTGTTGATGTTAACATTAATGTGTTCGTTAATACATTAGTTAACATGAACTAATGGTGAACAATGACTTAGTTCAACATTGCATAATATTTGTTAATGTTTAACTACTCATATTCTAATGCATCTCTTTACATTAACAGCTTAATCAGTTCATGTTTATTTACACATACACTAATGTATTTATGGATTAGATCACATGACCTAAAAATGAACAACACATCTCTTCAGCAATACAAATTTCAAGAGTGCACACTTAGCTGATGATTGATTATAAAACTTGTTTGGCATGCTGTCCCGGGAGAGAGCCCTGAGCTCATAAGATCCTTAAGCCCGGGGCTCCCTCCTGTTTGCAAGGCGAGAGGGGAGTTTGAGCTCAGGTAGATCTCGAGAACTCCCCTGTTGTAGTGGCTAATGAACAGATAGTGATTGCTCTTAGAGATAACTTCTTACTAGGAGCATGTCTATGGTGCCGATATGGATTAGTCAATTAACTTAAGTTGCATGTTTTTGGACGGTGGGAAGAAACCAGGGAACCCAGGGGAAACCTACGTGAGCACGGGGAGAACTTGTAAACTCCACACAGAAACGTTGGCTGGCTTGGTAAGGACTAGAACCAGTGACGTTCTTGCTGTGAGGCAACAGTGCTAACCACTGGGCCACCATGCCACCCATCTAAGAAAGGAGGAGGAGTATGGGTGAAGGGGGGATTCTTCAAAACGAAGATGGCTGTCATATGGAACCTAGGGTATTTATAGTGGCTTAGGAATCATCTGATTGGTGAATCATAAATTGAATAATGCGGGGCCGGCTGCAAGCAATCATAAGCACGTGATCCTCCCGAAATTAGTTTATAAATAAACTTCACTAATGTAAACTTACAAATATAGTAACATGTTAGTTAATGCAAACCAAACTCAGGTTCAGCACTACACAATCCAGACATTGTTCAATATTTGTTCATGTTAACTTTCTTTAAGAGAATAAATAATCATGTGTAAATACTTTTACCATCAGCAGACGGGTATCAAATTATAATCAGTTATAATGAATGATTCAGTCTTCTGAATTGGACATTCATGTTCATGAATATCCTGTCTCGTGTCTGATAAATAACGGAGAGCTTCTTCAGTTGGTATGATTGTCTTGGCCTCAGTGTGAGGTTTATTAAATAAAAGTAATGTGTGTGTCCTGTCATCTGTTTTCTAGCACGGGTCAGCCAACACAAGCTTCTTCATAAGCTGTAATATGTGAATGTCTGCCAATAGGGGGCAGTAAGAGTTTGCTATGCTATCATAAGATGGCACACCAACACATGCAGTATTCATGGGTATAAAACACCTGAGTAAATGTACCTTAATGCTATACTGAAGTATTACAATTATTTAGTTTATAAAACGTTTTATCTTCTTCCAAGTATACATATGACTTTTATTATGGAAAGTATAGACATAGAAACCATAATTTACTGTACGTTTATTTTTTCTGTGCTTTTTCTATATTACCTTTTTATTATTCAATTTATTATATTACTAATAAATGAGACAATGTCTGCCCATTTTTATACAATTTCACATACAGTTAAAGAAATTATTAACCCTTCTGTGAAATGTAATTTTTATATTATTTTTATTATAATATATTTTTCTTCAGAGCAACATATTGGCTCAGTGGTTAGCACTGTAACCTCACAGCAAGAAGGTTGCTGGTTCAAGTCCCTGGCTGAGCCATTTGGCATTTCTGCGTAGAGTTTAATCGTTATCCCCATGTTGATGTGGGCTGCCTCTGCGTGTTCCGGTTTCCCCCACAGTCCAAAGACCTAGTTGAATTGAATAAACTAAATTGGCTATAGTGTATGTGTGTGAATAAGTGTGTATGGATGTTTCCCAGTACTGGGTAGCAGCTGGAAGGACATACGCTGTGTAAAACATATGCTGGACAAGTTGGCGGTTCATTCCGCTGTGGCGACCCCTGATAAATAAAAGGACTAAGCCGAAAAAATAAAAAAATAAATAAATGCATTTTTCTTCAGGTGAAATTCTAATTTATTTTAGTTTAGCTGGAATAATAATATTTAAAAAAAAAAAAAGATGAAAAGTGCTCCTTCCAGACCTAGAGATCAGCTGAATGGATTTAAAGTTTTTTTAAGTGGAGTGCTACTTTAGTTATGAGTAAAAGTACAAATTCTCTTACTTGAGCTCCAGCATCACGGAGGAAGTTGGCACAGTGATGATAGCCATTGTATTCTGCCAGGTGGAGTGCAGTAAACCCATCAGAGTCTCTTTCCAGTGGACTGATGTGATTATTCAGCAGCACTCGACAGCACTGAGGGAACCACACATTACAGCTGTCATTCAAGACCTCAGTCAAAGCACATCAGTCACTACTTAAACTCTATAATCCATGATAAGCATTAGTGATTTGTAAACAGAAGGAATAAAGCAGAAACCTCCAGTTCTCCATTCTCTGCTGCATCATGCAGAGGCGTCCCACCCCAGTGGTCTTTCTGGACCTTCACTCCCATCAGCAAAAGACGCTCCACGATGCGATGGTGGCCCTCACTAGCGGCGAAGTGTAGCGCTGTGGCTCCATCCTTATCCTGACAGGACAGATCCAGGTCTGTGAACGAGGCCTGAAGGTCCGTATCAGAGACAGAAACAGTGATAAACTCTTAAAGGGATAAAAACCTTAAATTGTTTTTTTAATGTTTAAAGTATCATGTTCCAATGTTCCAGATCTAATCTATAGGCATCAAACCTCTCACAGAATGACACGAGCAACTGCTAATTGTAACTGTCTTGTTCCAAAGTGTAAGCCCTCTTTTTTTCAGTTAATCTGTTTTCTCTGTTAAGGGAACCAAATTGTAAAATGATTTACCTGTTAGCCTAAAATTTTAAAATAATATAAATGTTTTAGTAGTGTTCTAAAAAGTGGTTAAAAACAAAACAGTGTTTACACAAATACAGTGCATCGGGAAAGTATTCGTATCGCTTCCCTTTTTCCAAATTTTTTTCTGTTAAAGCCTTATTCCAAAATGGATTAAATAAATTTATTTCCTCAACATTCTACACACAATACCCCATAATGACAATCTATAAAAAAAACTTTTTTGAAATTGTTGAAAATGTATAAAAAAAAAAAATTTGAAAAATTACATGTACATAAGTATTTACAGCCTTTGCTCAATACTTTGTTGATGCACCTTTAGCAGCAATTACAGCCTCAAGTCTTTTTGAATATGATGCCAAAGGTATGGCACACCTGTCTTTGGGAATTTTTGTCCATTCCTCTTTGCAGTACCTCTCAAGCTCTATCAGGTTGGATGGGAAGTACAGCCATTTTCAGATCTCTCCAGAGATATTCAATAGGATTTAGGTCTGGACTCTGGCTGGGCCACTCAAGGACATTCACAGAGTTGTTGTGAAGCCACTCCATTGATATTTTGGTGGTGTGCTTTGGGTCATTGTCCTGCTGGTAGATTAACCGTCGCCCCAGTATGAGGTCAAGAGCACTCAAAAGCAGGTTTTCATTTAGGATGTCTCTGTACATTGCTGCATTCATCTTTCCCGCTATCCTGACTAGTCTTCCAGTTCCTGCTGCTGAAAAACATCCCCACAGCATGATGCCGCCACCACCATGCTTCAGTGCCAAACCAGTGCCTATCCAAACATAATGCCTGACATTCACTCCAAAAAGTTCAATTTTAGTCTCATCACACCAGAGAATTTGTTTCTTATGGTCTGAGAGTCCTTCAGATGCATTTTGGCAAATTCCAGACGGGAAGTAGCTTCTGTCTGGCCAATCTACCATACTGGCCTGATTGGTGGATTGCTGCACAGATGGTTGTCCTTCTGTAAGGTTCTCCTCTCTCCACAGAAGAACGCTGGAGCTCTTTTTAATCTATTGATCACCTCCCTGACTAAGGCCCTTCTCCCCCCATCAATCAGCTTAGATGGCTGGCCAGTTCTAGGAAGAGTCCTGGTGGTTCCAAACATCTTCCACTTACGGATGATGGAGGCCACTGTGCTCATTGGAACTTTCAGAGTAGCAGAAATTTTTCTGTAACCTTCCCCAGCCTTGTGCCTTGAGACAATCCTGTCTCGGAGGTCTACAGGCAATTCCTTTGTGTTCATGCTTCATGAACTCCAATTAAGCTGCTGAAACATCTCAAGAATGATCAATGAAAACAGAATGTACCTGAGCTCAATTTAGAGCTTTACGGCAAAGACTGTGAATACTTATGTACATGTCATTTTTTAGCTTTTTAAATTTATTTATAATAAATTTGCAACAATTTCAAAAAAATATTTTTTCACATTGTCATTGTGGGGTATTGTGTGTAAAATTTTGAAGAAATAAATTAATTTAATCCATTTTGGGATAAGGCTGTAAAATAAAAAAAAATGTGAAAATGTTTGTTTTCAGATTACTGTCTGAAGCATACTGTCTCCAGTTTTGACAACAACCAGAAATGGTGAGGAGGAGGTTGGAAATTTGTTAGGCTGAAATAATTCTTCCCAAACCCTTTTTACGATCTTTCTGAATGAAGTGTCTACATCCAATCAGCTCACAGTAGTTTTCGCATTTAATATTTAATTTCTCTAGTAACTGCATCACAATACGAAAAAAAAAAGGTCACAGCTTCTGGTTTATGCAGTCTTGAACACTCAAATATATTCAATATCAACAGAGGGAAATCATTAGAGAGCAAGTGTAGCTGCTGAAACTCACCAGCCAGACCACCAGTGCGTAGTGTCCCATGTGGGCAGCCGCATGTAACACACTCATGCCATCTTTGGCCTGAACATGAACGTTGGCATTGCAGTCTTTCACCAGGTATTCAACCACATGCAGATGCCCCTCCTGACAGGCCAAATACAATGGAGTGGCTCCAGTTCCTGTCTGACAGTCCACACTCCTATATACAAAACACACACCAAGACCATGTTAAAAGGTTAGGACACCATATAAAATTCCAAATTTTTATCAGAGCATATAAAAATTATATTATCTTTGGCAGATTATAAAATTTGGAAAATAAAACCTCAGATTAACAACATCATACACTTGTCAGCCACTTTATTAGGTACACCCTTCTAGTACTGGCTTGGACCCCCTTTTGCCTTCAGAACTGCTTTAATCCTTTGTGGCATAGATTCAACAAGGTATTGGAAATATTTCTCAGAGATTTTGGCCATATTGACATGATAGCATCACGCAGTTGCTGCAGATTTGTCGGCTGCACATCCATGATGCAAATCTCTCGTTCCAACACATCCCAAAGATGCTCTATTGAATTGAGTTCTGGTGACTGTGGAGGTCATTTGAGTACAGTGAACTCATTGTCATGTTCAAGAAACCAGTCTGAGATTATTTGCGCTTTATGACATGGCGCGTTATCCTGCTGGAGGTAACCTTTAGAAAATGGGTACACTGTGGTCATAAAGGGATAGACATGGTCAGCAACAATACTCAGGTATAGTCTGTGACATAGACACGATGCTCAATTGGTACTATTGAGCCCAAAGTTTGCCAAGATAATATCCCCCACACCATCACACCCACACCACCAACAGCCTGAACTGTTGATACAAGGCAGGATGGATCCATGCTTTTATGTAGTTGTCGCCAAGTTCTGACCCTACCGTCAGATTTTTGCAGCAGAAATCAAGACTCATCAGTTCAGGCAACGGTTTTCCAATCTTCTATTGTTCAATTTTGGTGAGCCTGTGCAAATTGTAGCCTCAGTTTCCTGTTCTTAGCTGACAGGAGTGGCACCGGGTGTGGTCTTCTGCTGCTGTAGCCCATCTGCCTTAAGGTTGGTCTTCTGCATACTTTGGTTGTAACGAGTGGTTATTTAAGTTACTGTTGCCTTTCTATCAGCTCGAACCAGTCTTGCCATTCTCCTCTGACCTCTGGCATCAACAAGGCAGTTGCGCCCACAGAACTGCCACTCATTGGATATTTTCTCGTTTTCTGACCATTCTCTGTAAACCCTAGAGATGTTTGTGTATCAAAGACTATAGAATACACAAGACGTGTCACTCATATGGTTTTAAATGGGTAATGGTCAATATGGCAAATGAAGCCCCACCTTCTAGTAAAGAAGCAAATCATTAATTGCTTTATAAACTAATGATTCTCGGGGGAGGGTGTCTAAGTTTTTGCAGATTTTGTGTGATTCGAATGTTTAGAAATGAAACTAAAGAGACAGTTGTTGTTCAGTTTTATTGATGATTCCTAATATGTAAATTAATTGTAAGCTTGACAAGCAATTTTGGAGAATTTGACATTTCCCCATTCAAAAAGAAAGCCTGAGATAACTGCCTAAGAGGCGTTTTAAAGATGGACGCCGAGTAAAATGACTTGCCTTAAAGCACAGGTGTCAAACTCAGTTCCCGGAAGGCTGTTTTTTTTTTACTATTTATGTTGTGTGGTGTTTTGTCATATATGTGGTGTGGTATATATATGGTGTAAATTTATTATGCTGAAGAAGAAATCGCCCCAAAATGGGGTACTAAATTTACAGTAACAAAAACAGTAAAAAAAAATCCTGATGAATGATCTTAGAGACTGTGAAGCTAATAAAGAAAAACGATTACTTTAAGTCAGTACTGGATCTACAGGCATCTGAATCATAGTGTGCCCTATCCCTGCAGGGACTTTGATGTGAAAACACACCAAAAAAACATGTCATAAATGCAAATCGATATGATGTCAGTTGACTACCTTGATGTCAAAACAACATCAAATTGACATCTAAAATTGGCATCAAAATGCATGCCAAAAATCGATGTTAGCTGTGTCCGTTTAGCTAGATATGTAAGTATTATTTGGTTACAAAGATAACGAGAGGTATAAGCTCTGCTGCATCATTAAGTTTGAATTGGTGTCTGTGCAGATGTACTGTAAACACACACACACACACACACACACAAAGGTGGTGACATGTGGTAGGCAAGAGGCTCATCATGTATTATAGAGGATGGATCCCAGATGGTGGGCTTGACATGTGTCAGATGACCTTTCCCCAGCCTCCCCGAAGAACACAAGCTCAAGAAATGGCAACGTGACTCTAAGCTGCTGCCTGTGTGTAATCATGACTCATGGTTTGGTAAACACATAAACACACACTACAGTCACAAGAGCACATGGAAGCATCTAACAATAGAAAACCAAACAAAATTAGATTTTCACTACAGTAGAGGGCCTCTAACAAGCTTTAAAAATAAGTTTTAAAAATAATGCTGATTTTGAGGAATGAGTAGCCAAGTAGTAACAGAATTACTGTATGAACCAGTCCAGTTTCTATGAAAGACATCATGCAATGGTTTGTCAAAATATGGCATAAAGTGTCCAAATTAATAAGCATTAATTATGTGTTGAAGGTCAAATTTATCAGATACTAAGACATTATGATATAAAACATAGAAATTATTGATACTAGGGCTGCACAATATATAAAAAATATATAATTATCACAATAACAGTACTATCACTATGATTTGTATTGCAGGAAGGTGCGATTAATTCCATTTATTATATGTGCCAAGCAGATGGGGCCTTATCTTTTTACCTGCCTGCCCAATAGGTGAACCTAGAGCTGAAAATAAATACCAATGGTGGGAGTAAAGACAAGAGAAAAGAAAATGATAACAGTCAATAGGAGTCAATATATTCAATCATTAATTGTTTTAATTTTTACACCTTGAGGTTTTTTACCTGAATTATATTTTAATTCGCTTTAAGGTTAATATATAACCTTAGTTTAGTATGATCATTGCAGAATTAAAAAAAAACATAATAAATATTGGATTTCTGTAGTGCATGAGAAATGTTTTTTCACAAGAAATAATGCAAATACTCAGCAACAATATTGCACATAATATTTTCCTTGTATTTTGTTGCCCTAATAGATATTGAATTAATTATGAGATCAATTATTCACATAAAATGAAATTGTGAGATATTATTTTTGACTAAGAATCTTAAACTATATATATATATATATATATATATATGCATATTTATACAACAGTTCTGTCTGGTTCTTGAATCTAATTGGCTGATAGCCGTGCGATATTCTGCAAATAACAGTACTTGTCTTGCCTCTTCACCCTTTACCCTTGTGTATTACTCAGCCCACATGCAGCAACAAGCAGAGGAAAATTAATTTTGGTTATACTGTAAATCTTTAAAGTTGCTAAAATCAAAATTTGGAAGAAGACAAAAAAATTTTTATGAATAGAAGACCCAATAGTGTAAATGTTTTTTCTTTTTTCTTTCTTTTGGTACCGTTTGTATGTCTGTTCTATGTTAAAATTTTATTTATTTGTATTATTATCTTATTGATTTGATTATTATTTGTGCTCTGTTCTGTAAATGTAGATGAAAGTTGTTAATCAATTTTTTGCCTTATTGTATTTGTGTTATAATGCAATATACTTTTTTTTAAAGTTTGACAAATATTTCAGCTGTTGGACAACATAAAGTACTTTTGCGGCTTTTTTAGTCGAGAATTTAGCTGTTTAGATTGCAACTATGCAGTTTATTTATAAGGATAGTGATTATTTTAAAATATTTATAACTTTTCTAATTAACCATCAGCCTGTCTGAGCAGACCAAAGAAAGTGGCGGTTGACGTTCCACCATAATATGGCGACAGAGACTGCATAAGTCCTTAGAGGGAGAAAAACTGCATTTTCTCAGTGAAAATTTCCAATTACAGCTAAACAAATAATTATAAATCAGGTAAGTGACTAAGTCGATCTCTCTCTTTTGTATTTTGTATTGCTTTACTTATCCCACAGAAATTGCTAGTGTTTGCTTTTCTCTGGCTTTTTTCTGGGTTAATTAGTGAAATTAGGATTTCAACAGAGAAATACTGAAAAATCTATGTAGATTAATTGCATTTCATGACGTTCAGACTTATATTCTTAAAATGTGAGCAAAATCACGTTTTGTCATCATTTTAGACATTAGAGGATTATTCAAATACTACCTCTAAAGTAGTGAAGTAGCAACTCTTTCTGCTGTTCTAACATCAGCTGCAGATGTGAAGGAATGGCGGAAGAAAGTAGTTCCAATTACGAAAAGATTTTTGAGACTTTGTGTTTATTTTCTTTTATATACACACGATTATGCCCTCAAACTGTTGTATAAACGCAAAATCACACTTGTAGCAGTGTCATATGGCTGTATGTTGTCACTGGTGGGGGCACTAAGCATGCACGCCTCCCACCAGTGCCAAAATATAGCCACATCGCACTGCTAAGTGATATTGCTTTTATATAAATAGCAAGATATGTACATATCAAGCAGTGGTGTAGTCGGGGCTATACGCTTGTATACTCAGTATGCCTACTTTTTTCCATGAGCTGTTTGGGTATTACGACTTATTATACTCACTTGTTTTTCTGATTAGACTTCCCCAATTTACGTGTATTCGCGTCCCCTCTAACTGTTTACCAAATTTTTTTTTTACTTGCATCTTATTTGTTGCAATCAGTGCATTTTTGTCGCCATTCCCCGCCCCCTGACGACCGCAGCAGCTGGGAGAAAATTTCGGGAGTTTTTCGATAACGACAACAAGTCAACTAAATGATGTCTCACTGAAACACTGAGGTAAAATAATTTTTAAAAAGCATGGGCATCGCTTTAGCCCCCTATATTTCTATTCTGTGCCTCTAAATGTTTTGCGATTTCCTCATGAACTGTACTAAATGATGACCTCAGTCCCCTTCAAATTTGATATGAAAATGGCGGCAGACTTCCGCTCCTCCATTCTTTCAACTCGTTTTTCGTTTAATCAGCAAACCACAGCTTTGCAGAGTGAGGGCAGAAGGTGTGTTTATCTATAGATTGTTATAATATCTGCATATTTGCAGTTCTTTGCTATAGAAACACTTGTATCACATGTACCAATCGGGTTTCCCCATCTACTGTTTCCTCGGCGCTCCCCTCATCGTCACAGCTGTTCCTCCAACAAAAATGCAACTCTTAACGAACATTTATTATCAATTAACTATGATTATTAAACACATTACAGTGCATGTGGCATTATATATCATACATTCATCCACAGGATTAAACAGTGACAGAACCACTCAGTGAATGTCCTCATTTTAACTGCATATCAGAGTGAAATATTGTGTTGTATCTTTGTTAAAAATGATTTACTATTATGACTTACATTATTATAGTGAAATATGTAAATGAGCCTGTACATTTTTTAACATGTTTATATTTATGCCATTTGAAAAAAGTGGTTAGTATAGGCTAGTATTTAAGTTTTTGAAGAAAAAGAAAACTTTTTATTTTCCTTTATTTACTTTTTAATTTTTTTTTTGTTCTCTTACTTTATACATATATATATATATATATATATATATATATATTTATATATTTA
>CAIGQZ010001336.1:28232303-28248144 GCA_903798205.1 Danio tinwini
TGTATGTATGTATGTATATGTATATATATATATATGTATGTATATATGTATGTGTATATATGTATATGTATGTATAGTTTCGTGGTTTCTTTGCCTACTTTTAAAATTTGTGTTGGGTGGGTACACCACTTTTTTTTTAGGGCTACACCACTGATATCAAGATATCCCAAATGCCTTAATTTTCTTATTTACTCACCCTTGTGTCCGTCAAACCCTAGTGACAGACCCCTTGATCTGTATGGAACGTCTTCATTTCACAATTAGCATAAAAAGAGTACCTTAGAAAAGTAAAATGAAGTAGATGCTGATAGTCTAATCCGGTTCAATGACCTATGCTAAGCTAAGCTAAATGTGCTCCTGCCAGACGTCAAGTTCCTCTGAATGTATTTAAAACTGGTAAAACTAAACTGTTTAACTCTAGGAGACTTGTAAAATGAGCCTTTTTCCAAAAAAAAAAAAGTGGGATGTTCCTATAAGGACAGTGGTCCTCCAAAATCGAATGGTCTACTCCTATTCTAACTTGACTAGACTTAAAGTACACCTGTGATGTGAAATGTACTTAAAAAGTGACTGAATGATTGTGAGCCTCACCGCGGAGAGCTGGACATGAGCATTTTGAGGGAAGTGAGGTCTCCGCTGGCTGCAGCGTAATGGACAGGTCGAGCTCCGCAGTCAGTCTCTGCCTCTGTGTTTCCTCCTTCAAACAAGAGCCACTGCACTGCCTCCGCATGGCCAAACCTGGCAGCCAGATGCAGAGCAGTCGCTCCCTCACCATCACGATCCTGAAGGCCAAAACAAAGACACATGTCAGCATGCAATACCCAGTTTGAATAGCTCTGAATTATGAGCATAGTAAGTAGCACATCACAATGACCTTTCGATATACTGATGAGCTATTATGTTGTCAGTGATATTAATAAAAGAGATACTTCGTTGCTTACACTGTCCATCCATCATTGATGACCTGTGTAATTGACAGTGACACAGCAGACCGTACTCAAGAATGTCATCAATCCAGCTGTCAAATGTAATTTTTCTCTCGATATATCACACCGCTTACCTCAATCCCACACTTCTCCTGTCTCAGCATCCACTGCAGCTCTCGGATATGCCCGGTGGCAGCAGCATCATGAGCGGCTGTCGCTCCATTCTTTGTTCGGGTGTTGCATTGGAAATTACCTTCATGTACCAGAAACTCCAAGCAGTCCACTTGCCCATTTCGGGCAGCATGGTGGACAGGTGAAGCTCCCTGGGCGTCAGTGATGGTTGGACTGAGGCATCCGGACACATGCAGGGCCCTCAGAGCCTCCACATCCCCCTCCCGAGCGGCCTGAATGGCTTTATGGAGAACCATGCTAGCTAGACCTAGAGCAGTCAAAACAAAAGTGGCAGGGGTCCTTGGGCTGCACCCAGCTTTCTCTCTCTCTCACTCGCTCTCTAAAAAGATACCTGAGCTTGGTGACAGATGCGCATGGGAGAGATGAAGGGGGTGGATAAGCACCGAGCCAGAAATGTAACGAGAGCCTTTATGTGAAAATATACATCTGCTGTTATTCCCAGATCCAGTAACAATGTATTACTTTGAAAAGTTAGAAAGACAATGGTAGATATTTTCAACTAAAATGCCTAATTGATTATGTAAGAATAATTCATTCATTTTCTTTTCGGCTTAGTCCCTTTATTATTAATTGGATGAGTTTTCTCCTCATCCAAATTTAGAGTAGTTTGATATTTTCATTCATTTTAATGTTGCGTCCGGAGAGAAATCATGTGACATTGCAAGTGAGTACCATTTATATATCTTCTATTTTTTGTGACTGGCAGTTTTATCTTGTGCTGTGCATAGGGAAAGCTTGAGATTATAGAATTTAGCATAGAAGTGTTTAAACAAGCTCTTTCGTGGGAACTTCTAGAGTCATGCCGTAAAATATATCTATTTTTAGTGGCTGATTTCTATGATATCTCTGTTGTGAAAACTGCTAAGAAAAGAGAAGTGTAAGATTTAATTTAACGTTCGTTGGTGCAGCAAGGCGTGTTACAGCCTAGGCCTGCTGGAGTGGTGCAAAAATGTTGACGCAAGTTCAAGAATCAAGTTGAAACAATTAGATCTTGAAATTAAGAGTCAACAACATTGTGAGTTAGAAACGCAAGCTGACCGTCGTTCGCCCGTTTTTCCACCTAAATTCTCACCTATGTCTACTGTGTCACTCTCTGCTTCACTTGATGTTAATCCTAATCCAACCCCGGTTCATTCGTTGCCTGTGCCCTCTAATAATTATGCTGACTTTGATATTAGTTGTCACATTACCCTCGTACCACAATTTCGGGATAACGAGGTGGAGTCATATTTTGGCGCTTTTGAGCAAATTGCTGCAGCGTTGAGACTTGGTATCTTTTGATTCCGTGCAAATAAACAGGAAAGAGGTTTGTTCCCCTTTGTCGACTTGAATTATGATAAATTGAAAAATGCAGTGTTGAAAGCATATAAATTAGTCCCCGAGGCCTATAGGCAAAAATTTTGTTTGCATTCTAAGAGCTCTAGTCAAACTTTCGTGGAGTATGCTCAGGAGAAGAGCATGCTATTTGATAAATGGTGTCACACCAGCAAAGTCACAGATTTTAAGCAACTTCGTGAATTAATTTTGTTGAAGGATTTAAAAAATTTGTTGTAAAATTTTTTTTTTGTTTTTCTGAATGAGAAAAAAAAATTTGACCCTTGCTGAAGCTGCCGTTTGCGCAGATGAGTTTGTTTTGACCATAGACTGTAAAAGATATGGACGTAGTATCCGTGACGTCACCCATAGTTTTATGAAGAACCCAAAAGAAGCTACCAGTAGGCGTGGTCAACCGTCGCCATTTTGTTACCGTGTCATTGCACCACCTGGGGCATACCATACAAGGGCAAAGAGGCGGAGCGTGAGCGGAGCTACAGACGCATGAGAAACACTTAATACTTCATTACCTGAGACTCATTGGTGTTCTGACCACATGTACTTGGTTGTATACTATATCAATAAAGTGTTTAGACTTTTAAAAACACTGTTTCTTAAGCAACGTCATAAGCACAATGCTTAGTATTACACATTGAGCCACTATAAGCATCGTTCTTATGATGTTTTTTAACAGGGTGAAAGTGCGAATTACTTCCAAACACCTCAGATATAGTCTGTGTTAGTAAATGCAGGGCTATTGATGAAATCCAGGCAGAATTGTATGAAAACGCTTCAGACGACTGTTCTAGCGCCTACAGCTAATAAATCTGTCAGATTCTGGAGTTCATTACCGGTCTAAAGAACATTATAAATTATAAATGGTCTTAAAAAAACAAATACATTTATAAAGATGGTATATAAGCATCTAATTTCACTCACCAGGGAAACGGAGGCCATGTGATGGTTTGTGAGCACAATTAAGTGCACACAGCATGCCGTTCTGTTATCACTGGTAATGATTTAGCCAGAGGAAACGTTCTTCCATATCCAGAGGTTATTGGGAATCCTCTTTGTTTGATGGTTAATTCTAGTGATTTAGTCACAGAATTCCCAACTGTCTTTTCTGCTTGTGTAATCACATGAGCGCAAGCTTGTAAATTTGGCGATATAATTGATCTTTCTGACACTTTCATTGGCAGCTCGAATGCTGTGACATCTGAGACACAGGGTGGTGAGTCGCTGTCCATGGCCGGTGGTTCTAAATTGCAATCGGATGACTTGCCGATGTCCGCTGATAAAGTGCTGATTTCTGTTGAACAGACAAATGACTCTTCTTTGTCACGTTGCTGCAATACCGCTTTAACTGCGGTGGAAAAAATAAGCCAATTGGTTGGTTTTGGGATGACGATGTGTTTAAAAGAAAGTGGACTCCAACAGTGTCTGATGGTTTAGGCTGGGATGTTGTTTTTCAGTTGGTAGTGCCTAAGTGTTTATGTAGACAGGTTCTAAGTGTGGCACATGATAATGTTGCTGGACATTTGTATATCGTATACTACAAATTTTTTTCTGGCCTGAAATGAAAGCAGACGTTGCAAAGTATTGTCGCTCATGTCACCTATGTCAGGTTGTGGGAAAACCTTACTAGAAAATTCCGCCTGCACCTCCAGTCGTCGACGAGCCCTTCTCACAAGTGATTTTAGATTGTGTTGGACCACTACCACACACAAAATCTGGGCAAATTTATTTGCTCACACTCATGTGCACAACTACTCGCTAGCCAGAGGCGCGTTGCGCTCATTAAAAGCGAAAGTTGTTTTAAAAACACTAATCACGTTTTTTTCCACCTTTGGTTTTTCAAAAGTGATCCAAACTGATCGGGGCACAAATTTTATGTCCCAAGTGTCAAACACGTTACATCGAGTGCCTACCATCCGGAATCTCAGGGTACATTAGAAAAGTTCCATCAAACCTTAAAGTCAATGCAGAGTAAATACTGTGCTGAGTCGAGCAAAGACTGGGATGAGGGGTTGTCCTTATTGTTATTTGCTATCTGTTAGTCTGTTCAGGAGTCGCCCGACTGAATTATTTGGACATACTTTAAAAGGGCCTTTAAAATTATTGCATGAGTCGTGGGTAACAGAGCAAAAACAAGAATACCATCTTCTTGATTATGTATGTGCTTTTTTGAGAGCGTTTGCACAATAACCTAGGTCAATGTAACAATGTAACCTAGCTCAGATTAGTTTGGAGAATACTCAGACAAAAATGAAAGAGCGCTATGATAAAAATGCTGTTTCTCATTTGTTTTCTGCAGAAGACAAAGTTTTGGTCTTGTTGCCAGTTCTAGGTGCTGCACTACAAGCAAAATTTTCAGGACCGGATGTCATTGACCAAAAACTGAGTGACACGATTATGCTGTGCAAACAACCAACAGACTCAGAAAATGTCATGTGTGTCACATTATCATGTTAAAGCATTATGTGAGTCGCACAGATGATTCAGAGTCAAAAAGCTCTGAGTACAGTCAGCAAAGCAAAATGCTTGAATTAATTCATTGTTTCCCTGCAGTATTTTAGATGTATCTTCAGGAACTTTAATGTTAAAGCATGACATTGACGTAGACGATTTCCTGCCTATCAAACAGAGTGCTTATCGAGCGAATACTGCTAAACGAAAGGTAATGGAAGAGGAGGTCAAAAATCTAGTTGCAAATGGTCTTGCAGTCCCGAGCTCAAGCGCATGGAGCTCACCGTGTATACTTGCTAAGTCTGATGGCACGCAACGGATTACCGAAAAGTTAATGCCGTGACAAAACTAGACTTCTTTCCCCTTCCATTATTGAAGGATTGTATTGAGAAAGTAAGCTATGCACGCTTTGTCACAAAATTAGATCTGTTGAAAGGGTATTTTTTTGGGGGGTATTTATTGGCTCTAGTTCTCTACCCGTGCATGTTTTTACCGATCACAAACCACTTGTCTTTTTGTCATAGATAAAAAATGCTAATCAGAGCATTATGCACTGGAGTCTATTTATTCAAGTTTTTAATATGGATATTCGGTACAAAATGGGGAAAGACAATGTTCTCGCCGATGCTCTATCTCGATCACTTATTGCTGAGTAATCTACTAAGTAGACTCTATGTGTGTGAAAGTATTACAACTAAAGTTTATTTATTTGTTTTTGTTGCACATTGCATGTGTCTTTTTCTTTTTCTCGCCTTCTTGTGTTGTTTTTGTTATTCTATAGGCTCCCATTCCAACGTTATCCCATGTTCTGATTGGCTGCTGGCCGCGGAGGCCTATAAAAAGGAACTTCCGGCAGGGTTCGGGGAGCTTATTTGTATTGCGGCGGTTGCTTGGAGTGGAGTTCCTGAATTTCACTTACCCCTCCGGCCGACGACTAACATTTACTCCTGTACCATTGTTCATGCGTTCAGCTTTTTTTAAGAGTTTGAGCTTGTAGGAGTGGCCTGCATATTTATTTGATTTCTTTTGACTATCTTTATGTTTTAGGGAGAAGGTAAGCTTCCTGTATTTTTCTTAAATATTAAAATTATTATAGGTAATTTAGTTCATTTACTCTATAGATTATTTGGTTTGTTATTTTGGCCTGTGACCACCCTGAAGTGATGCTCATCAAAAATTACTATTTTTCTATAATAAATCTATTCAATTACTCTCAACTGAGTGTCCGAATTTGGTTGTCAACCGAAGTTTTTGTTTTGCATTAAGTTTTTGTTTTGTTTGGGAAATCCGCCACCCACAACACATTTGTTTTTCCATTTATTATGCCCATGTTGTTTTCACTTATACTTGGGGCCTAATACCAACTCATATTAAAATTGGAGTCAGATATGAATTAATTTTAAACATTGCGCACGGGAAAGACTAAACACGCAGTGCTTTTCCTAATTTATGTGTATCACCTGAAGTATGCCTCAGGGACACTCAGGGTGGAAAATTGTTACATTTAGAGTGATTAAAGGGGCTAAATTTCCAAACAATGGGAAAAAGAGGCATGTATCAGGTTTGGGTATAAACTGCTTATTTTATTTTTATAGATCTTAATGATAGGTTTAATAAAGATTTCAAAACCTCCTATCTCTCTCTCGTGCACATGTGTGACATGACTGTGAGACACACCACACCGTGTGAGTGAGGAGTGCTTGGAGACGCTGTGTGAGTTTTCAAACTTTACCTTTATTTCCTTTCATTAGAGATTTCAAAGGGAGTTGTAGTGCTGATTTTTAAATTTGGTTACATGTCCTTTTGGCAAAATATGTCCCAGCAACTTAATTTTATGACTCCCGTAGCCATGGCAACATTCTACGGCATGTCTCTGTAATGTGGTGAGGAGGTTTTAAAGACCAAACTGGCACATTAAGAAGATGTAACAGGAAGAAATCATAATGGTCGCTGCAACGTTCCAAGTAACATCCCAGCAATGTTATTTTATGATTCCCATATTCGTTGTGATGAATGTGGTGAGTACGTTTTGAAGACCAAACTGGCACATTATAAAGGCGTGTCAGGAAGAGACCAAAATGGTATCTGCTACGTTCGAAATAATATTATAGTTTTATATAATATTATATATAATAATGTTATAGAAAGCAAAAATGTAACTTTCTCAAACATCAACATATTGTTACAACACCAATTTTTTTTTCTTTAATTAAATTAATAAGCAGATTGCAGAAAGCGGATACTTTGAGATTCGGGTGTGTGAACAGACAAATACACTTAATAATATGTAAACATTTCTGTCTTAGCGTGTTTTATTTTAAACACAGCTACTATTATCTCAAATGAGCATAAACAAAACTAATGTTTTCATAATGTTTTTATTACGTGCATTCTTAAAGTCACACCTCTGTTATCAAACAAAATAGTGGATCAAACTTTTTTTGGGAAGAATTTGCTTCTCTTCAGTAAATAACTATAGTAACTTTAATCAATATTTAAATGCAGTGAATAAAAATTATATCTTTTGAAGCTGACGGTCCATAAATGTATGAGTCAACTTTACGCCCTGTGGCTTTAGCCCATAGAATTACACTGTTTTTCACATACTATACAGGATGGAAGTATGTGATTTCGGACGCTGCCCAAGTGTGGTCGTGCATCACTGTCCCCCTGCCTGGACAAAAAAAACACCTCGTCTGCATTTATGTTAAGTAAAAGCCCAGTGACTAGGTGGCAATAATGAATAATTAATGATATGGCGGCCCATCGCTCCCAAAAACATTAGAAGTTGATTAAAAGTATGGTATTAATAGTGTGGGTTAAGCTTACCAATATCTTATTATACAATTTGTCATGTCAGTTTTCATTTTAAGGGATTGTTTGTTCTTTTTTGTTGTTTGTTTTGTGCTCCACCTCTCTTTATTCTTCTAACCATATTGAACATGTGACTGTAACCGAGAAACAGATCAATCAAATGGTCAACGGATTCATTTAATAAAATACAATAATATTGTATAAAATGCAAATTAAACTCTTTTAACCAAACATATTTATTTATTTTTATTATTTGAAACTTTTAATAAGGATACTTTTAAAAATAGCTTTGGCACAATGCCCCACTACCTGAACCCGAAAAGGTGCTCTAGTGACAGACGCTAGAGGCCATGGTCTTCAGCCTCCTTGTTAGAGCAATTGACCCCCATGCAGAGAGTTGCTGGTTCAATCCCAGCCTGGAGCAGGTTAGGTCTTGTAGGACCGTCAGGGTTACATTGGACCCGAAAAGGTGCTCTAGCAACAGACGCTAGAGGTCATGGTCTTTAGCCTCCTTGTTAGAGCAATTGACCTCCATGCGGAGAGTCGCCAGTTTGATCCTAGCCTGGAGTGGATTGGGTCTTGTAGGACCGGCAGGGTTACATTGGTGCTGTGACCAGGATGGGAGTGAGGTTTAGGGGGGTGAGTGTAACAGAGGCCAGCTAGTGAAGTGCTGTGAGGGTAAACCTCACTCCTCTAAACCAGAAAATCAAATATATAAAACTTTATAAACAATCTTCTTTCATGTTGTCTTTACTGGCTATTCTTCATAGAATTTTAAAGGGCACCTATTTTACCCCTTTTTTAAGATGTAATATTAATATGGTTCTTCTGTGAGTGCCAGTTTAGGTTCAGTTCAAAACACAATTTAGATTTTTTTATGATGATGTGTTAAAAAGTGTCAGTTTGGGGGCGTGTACACAGTTTGCTGTTTTAGGGGCATGTTGCTTCACATGAAAATTAGTTTCGACTTCCCGCCCAACTTAACAAGGGGGCGGAGCCAAGAGCTCCCCCGCTTTGTGCATTGCAATAGACAGGCAGAGAGAAGCAACATGAGTGCGAGTACCAGCCAGCTGTACATGTACGACTCAGACACAAACCAAGCAGAGAGTACAAAATCATTTGTGTCTTTGTAGAGTTTTACAGCCAACTGTGTGCTAGTTTAAAGCTCCGAGCTTGTAGCCTACACCGAGACTAATAAAGCACACTGAATTAACTTTGACTGAAGGGCATCACACACCGGATGCACCGCGACACGGTGCGCACATGACAGTTGAATGTATCGCACACTTGCAGCGTCGGTGTGTCACCTGTTAGAAACTTATGTTTAGAATTCAAAAAAGCATGCCGCTGCGTGGCGCGACGCTGCGTGTCGCCGAGCGGCGCTTCTGGTGTACGACCTGCTTGAGGCTATAACTAAAGGGCGTCATACACCGGACGCGCCGCTCAGAGCCATGACGCGGCGCACATTCGCATTTATTGCATTTATTTAAAATGAAACTATTCAGATAACGCTCTGTGGCGCGGCAGAAATATGAACAGTGTCCTGAGCAGGGCCAGCGCGTCCATAGAGGCGACCTAGGCGGCAGAATAGTGAGCAAAACCCCCCAGTCGTCACTTTCATCCATGACAACGTGAAATGCATGGCGCTGCGCGTCGTTAGTTCGTTATTTCCAATGGAGGGACGAGCACGTGAGGCAGCGCGCTCGCACTTTCCAGCTGCACCTAGTTAAGATGACAGTGAGCTTCTGTGACCGCGGGAAATGCAAACGGCTGAAGTTTAAGGAAGACACAATGAAAAGTACACATGTATGCAAACACACCAAAACTTACAAACACTGGCGGCGAGGAGAGCGATAACGTGGTGAATGTTGAGCCCAACGAGCCTTACATCTAAAAATAGAGCAAGGGTGTTTCTTTGGTGACGTCACTTTGATTCACACGCTGAAAATGGTGGACGTGAAACAACATACTGAGGATATGGTAATGCACATCTGTCAATCAATATTGGTGGGCGGGGGGACCGCACTCCTACGTCAAGTTGCGGTCGATCTCAAAACCGCTCCAATAGGTCCACCGTTTTTATGTTGTTAAATTGAAAAAAAAAGGACTGAGTGTGTTTATATCACCCCAATATGACAGTCTATACACTATACCTACACATATGTCTGTCCAAACAGCTTGAAAAGTAGATTTTTCACCATAGGTGCCCTTTAAAAAAAGATTTAATGACAATTTAAAGAAATTTTCACTTTAGAGTTTACTTTAATTAATTACCATATAGTTGCAGAGTTACATCTAGTCAACAGAATGTCTACAATGTGTTATTTCAGTTACTATTCAGTTAAACTGCTTATGATCAAAACCTGTTATTTTGTGCATCAGACTTTGCTGTTAAGTTTACTCATAATACGGCCATCCAACAAGCAAATGATTTTTCTTCAGCACAAGAGTTTTAACTGAAACCACAATCTTTGTTTTCCATAAAAAAGAAGTGGAGACTCAGGAAACGTTGCGCGTATTTCACATTTATTTCACACCTGACAAAGTGTTAAGTGTCCACAGACATTAGAAGACACAGGTCCAACACTCAAAGAACTTGAGCACTGAATACACTACAGCCCATTCATTATGGTATAAAGTGGTTACTGCTGTGTGCTAGACCACGGTTTGGTTTATATACAGAGCAAATCAACAGAAATATAGAAGCAATTACAGTAGGTACACTTAGTTTATATTGACGTCTTTTTAAAATCTGAAATATTCATATGGATGAAAGATGTTTGTTGGAAATTATGTGTGGCGAGTGGCAACAAAGAGTGAAAGAGAGAAAAAGAGTCACATTATCAACTACAAACCCTAAAAATCTCATTTATCTTTATTTTATATGTACTGTAGGTTGACAAAGTCCTGGCAAATGCTTTGTTTTTTAGGGCACGTGTCAATGCAAACACTACATGCTCATAGTCGACTGTGATTCTTCAGTTCAGTAAAATAATATGACTGAATCTATTATTTTCATGTAAATGCTACTCTTATACTGTAAGGAGGTAAATGAGATACATTTCATTTAAAAGCTGACTAAATATGTACAGCATGCTATCATATACATAGCATTGTCAGTAGACAGGAATGGATTTTAAAACATCAGGGCAATGGGAGGTAAGCCCGTCAACATTAATGTCCAAAACCAAAAGATTTCTTCTTAATTTACATTTCAGATCCATGTTCAGAGTGAGAGTCTTCTACTGCTGCATATGAAGAAACCATAGTTGAGAGGTAAACAAACACCAGAACTGTTGAAATCTCTCAGGAAGGTACGTTCATTATTAAATATCACTGCTTTGTTTGTGCTCTTTGGGTTGGCTGGCCCATTGCACAAAACACCAATCCTCTATCAGCATGAGCAACATGCTAAATGGCTGACTGACCAATAGCATGAGCTCAAATCAAACCAAGTGAGAGATTTATGAATTCAGCAGCAAATGGTGCTTTTCTATACTTACTGTAGGTCTTCATACAGTAGCTACACAGCGAAGAGTGGAGGAAACGCAAGGTCTACTTCAATACACTGAGACATCTCACTAAAAAAGTAAACTTATTATATAAGGAGTCACAAAATATTTGGTAAAAGACTTCTTGTTATAGGTCATACATAACTGGATCTTCTCTAACAACACATCATCTCATTGCCATCTCACTAGGAAAACACCATGTTGGAGGACAGAATACAAAGTTTATATTGTAACATGTTGGAATGGTCTGGAATGACCTAAATATAGTTGCTACAAAAGAGGAACTACACTCTTCAAAATAAAAGTTCAGAAGGCCAATTTGGGTTCCTATAAAGTCTGTGTGAAGCGGTTGTTGCTGGGACTTTTATTTCAGTTTGTTGATCTACTTTCAACTGAAACGGAATATTAAATCAGGGGCGCAGATTTCTTTTTTTTCCCATCATTTCCTAGTAGCAAATTAATGGTAAGAGGGGTGTGGTTAAGAATAGTGATTAACTGTTCATCTAATGAATAAAGTGCACTAGCAAAATAGAATCTTATGAATCAAGAATCTTATAAAGAAATCCTCATAGTATACTTTAGTTCAGAGATGGCCAAAGTAGGGCCTATGGGCCAAAGTTGGCCCATAGTAATCTTTGATTTGGCCCAACATCCTATCTGAAATGACAGGAAGGTGCTTGGGGCGAATTTCTTTGACAAAGGCATTGTATTTTAACGCACCCTTTTGTTTCTTAGTTTTATTTCTGAGCTACAAAAAGCAAACTGAAATTAAATGGTGTAAATGTATCAGACTTTTAAAATGTAAATACAGTCACTTGACAGATAAGGGACAATGCACAAGACATCGGCGAGCAAATCAAGGCAAAGAAAGGAGTAGCTCGATTAATGCATTCAGCATTGAACTACATTGTGTTATAAACGGGATTGTTTATGTTTTTCTAGTTTTCTAGTATTTTTTAAATATTAGCAAATAAATTAGGAAATCCCCCACGGAAAATGTAATGTCATACAGTTTGGTATATACTATATATTCAGGTTGGTATATATTCAGCCCACAGCCTTCAATCAAGGTTGTTTTTTGGCTTGTAATAAGAAAAAGTTTGGTCTCCCCTGCTTTAGTTTAACACATTTTAAACAAGTACATAGAAATAATATTTTATAATAAATATTGAAGGGAAAAAGTGACAACCTTTCTAGTGCTCATGTTTATGCACGTGCTATTAAATTGAGCATACTTTAAAATGCATTTGACTGTTTTTAATTTGCATAAAACCAGTTCAAGTACAACTTGTTTACCTAGTCATCCTAACTAGCTTGATAGGTATATGTGAAGAGATCAGATGCAAAAACCTCTAAGTGCCTTCTGAAATTTCCATAGAACATTAACATTGTTCTCAGCCTCCTTTGTTTATGTTGAGATTTAAATACCATGTAAAGAACTTATTATTTGCCAAAAAAGTGAAATTTCTGAACCTACAAACAAGAGCCTAATAAAATGCAAACAGCATTTAGAGGTTTTTGCATCTGAACACTTCATGTGTATATCCATGCAATGGGGTATATGCACACAGACTTTTAATTTCAGTCAGCCAGCTTCAGGTGAACCGTTTTTCCATTATAAAATCGCCACGTTTAAGGTCGGATTTCTTTAAATATCAGTGATATTCACTGCCTGATTGGTGTACAATATAAAGTGGGCACTGCATTAAATTCCATTTTCCCCTGCCATGTGTTTAAAATATGATTAAAAATGGCTTATTTTACCCCAGTATTTTCAAAGGAGTTTCTGTGCTCGCCTGCTGATCCTGACAGCGCTAGCACAGTTTTTCATCTCATTTTATGCTTGAACAACTAAATGAATGCTTAAATATATTTAACTGAATATATTGCAATTACATTACAACATCGATGCTGTAAAAGAAACCTTATACAATTGCAAATAGTCACATTAAGCTTTCACCAGAAGTTTATCATTGGCTGAAAAAACACTAGCTGTGCATATAGTCCATTCACCTCATTTTCGTTGTTCTGAACCCAGAGCCATCATTCTGGACAGCATGTCAAATACTGTATACTTTCTATCTGCTCAAACAGATTATATGTATAGGCGAACTCAGATAAAACCTTTATTTGCTAAATATTTTTATGTGCAATGCAAAGTTTCATGGTAGATGCCAAAAAAAAGAACCTTTATTTTGAAGAGTGTAGATGCAGTATTTCTGAACCTAATCCTCCAGCATAATTCAAATGAAATCTTCAATAATTCAAAAGTTTAAAATGTACTCTGATGTATGTGTTAAGTGTAAGTTCAGCATCAAAGCTCGCTAATTTTGTGCGTGAAAATAAGCGGATAAAAAGTAATAAATGAAAAAAAAAACACCAAATAAGCTGATTCTATTAGCAGCAGAGCTCTTGTGCAAACAAATCAAAACAAATCTGCTAAATAAAGCTCATTATCAAAAGTGCAAGGTGAGAAATTATTTTTGTAGCGAACTACAAATAGTGGACTCCATAAATCATGTTTATAAAACATACAATGCTTAATAAATAAGTGTAACGTAAAAGATGTAATGTAAAAAAGACATTACTGATGTAAACTCAAACACAAATTCAACTTCTCTAAATGGCAGATGGTTTTTGATGAAACATTAGACATTTACCTCTTTCGGTCTAAAATCCATCACAATATCCACTGCATAAAAGGCCATCTGCAAATTAGCTCCCTTTAAAAAGCATAATGATCAAAACCAAGAGGCAACAACCGAGCCAGGTAAAAGCACTTGAAATCTACTCTGCAGAAGCGCACACACACAAACAGAGCATCGAGTTGCATTTACAAATGAATGAATAACTTTAGAGGAATAGTTCACCCAAAAATGTACATTTTTACACTATTTACTCACATTTAAAAGACAAAAGAAGATATTCTGAAGAATGTTTTTATTTATTCTTCTTCCAAACATCTTCTTTTATGTTCAACAGAAGTGAAGGGTGACATTTTTAGGTGAACTGTTCCTTTAAGAGTGGGGTTTTATGTCTAAGATGCGGTTTGCCATTCTAGCTTTTAGCTATGTGAGTGGGAAGTGCAGTATATTTCGATAGTATAATTCGAATGTACACTAGATAGGGCCTGACACACACACACATACACACACGCACACACACTCACAGTCTGTGGTTGGCATGGACAGACAGGCAGGGCAGGCAAGAGGCAGCTGTGATGACATGGGGATTGGGCACTTATGATCACATGACCTAATTACATCACAACGGCCTGTTAGTTATCTGTTTATGAATTGAGCCAGAGGGGGAAAAAACAGGTTCACATCCTCATCTGTCCTGATTTTCTTCTGGAAAGCTTAGACCTGTGGGTTGGAAGAGAGAGGTTTGGTCAATTTTTGTGTGATTACGTTCTGTAGTATAACTTGTATAACATAAAGCGGGGAAAATATGTATTGAACATGTATTTTTCCTGGGAATAATATCTCTAAAGGAGCTGTTGATATGGAATTGAACCAGATTTTGGTAAAAACCCAAACAGTAGAAACAGAAAAAATAAATAAATAAATAAAATAAAAATCTGAAACATTAGTTATGTGTAATAACAATGAAGTGGCACAAGGAGAAAGGACTGAACTACTGAAACATTTATTACTGTATATAAAAGGCATTTTTGGTGATGGCAGCTTAAAGACGCCTCTCATATGGAGAATGTAGTCACATGAATTGCTTAGCTGTGAGTTTTTCACAGACTTCAACAGAGTGTAAAAATCTTGATGTTCTGTGGGTTTCATTTATCAAATCTGATTTTTGTTTTGTATTTTTTATTGGATTCAAGTCAGGTGATTGGCTGGGCCATTCTACAGCTTGATTTTTTTTGAAAGAATTTGAGTTTCCTTGGCTATGTCAAAAAAAGTTTTGACATGGATTATTGGTGATTGGGTGTCAGCCCGATTGGGTAGCTTAACTTGCACATAGGAGAATTAGGACCTGTTTAAAAAGATTTAAGACATACTACACAATATTTTAGCAAATTTAACTTTTTAAGGCCTACAATTTTATTTTTTACATTTAAGACATTTTACGACTTTTTACAGTGCTTAGCATATATAAGTGTACCTCTCACAAATATATCTTTTAAATTCATATTTTTTATAGGAATAGGAAGCTATACAATATTATATTTGTGCATATACATTAGATTAGTCAGAACTGAAGCCAAATCTGGAGCTTATTTAACAAAATTTATGATAATGGTCCAAAAACTAGTACACCCAAATTTATATGTTATAGAAAAATATTAAATATACATTTTTAAAAGAGGATAAATCAAGAGAAGCAAAAAAAAATGGAAAAATTCAGTTTTTGTAGGTTGTAAAATGTTTTTTTTATAATATTTTGCTTGAATTTAATTGTATTATCTTTAAATTTTTAAATATGTTTGGTGACTAAAATATTATTTTAATAAATACATCTGTTTAATAAATCTGTTTTGTTTAATGCACCAAAATACATTGCCTATATCAGGGGTGCCCAAACTCAGTCCTGGAGGGCCGGTATCCTGCATATATTAGTTCCAACCCCAATTAAACACACCTGAACTAGCTAATTAAGGTC
>CAIGQZ010001336.1:28249003-28265956 GCA_903798205.1 Danio tinwini
TATAATATAATATAATATAATATAATATAATATAATATAATATAATAACACATCGCCTCACAGCAAGAAGGTCGCTGGTTCGAGCCCCGGTCAGGTGGCATTTCTGTGTTGAGTTGCATGTTCTCCCCGTGTTCGTGTGGGTTTCCTCCAGGTGCTCCGGTGTCCCCCACAAGTCCAAAGACATGCACTAGTTGAACTGGGTAAGCTAAATTGTCCGTAGTGTATATGTGTATGTCCTGGTTGTCCTGGTCCTCCAGGTTGGGGCTTGAATGTTGGGCTAACAACATACCTTGTAAAAATTTGATTATACGAAACAACAACATGGTGCGGCTAAATATCAACTTCGATATAAATGGCCCTGGGAGTAAGTATAATTAATTAAATATATAATTTTGGAAGATAATATATATGATATAATTTAATGGGAGAAATAAATTTTATGTGAAACTTTATTATTCTTCTGCTGCATTCATACTCTGGGTACACGTTTGCCTGTACATAGAATAGACTTTTTAATAAAATTTTTACAGATTTTTTTTGTTATCACTTTCTTTCCCTTGTATTTTCTTAACACCCTTTCCTTTAAGGGGCTCCATAAAATTGCTGTAAAGCAGCTTATGTCCTTTTAAAGTTAAGTCAAGTTAAGCACTCAAACATGTATACAGTATATCTTCTGTAGCCTACATATAATATTCATTTATTAATTTTCCTTCAACATAGTTCCTTATTTATCAGGGGTAGCCACAACGGAATGAACCACCAACTATTCCAGCATATGTTTTACGCAGCAGATGCCATTCCAGCTGCAACCCAGTACTGGGATACACCCATATACACTCATTTACACACATATACTACGACCAATTTAGTTTATTCAACTCACTTATATCGTATGTCTTTGGACTGTGGTGGAAGCCGGAGCACCTGGAGTAAATTCACACAAACATGTGAAGAACATGCAAACTCCACACAGAAATGCCAACTGACCCAGCCGGGACTCGAACCAGCGACCTTTTTGCTGTGAGGTGACAGTGCTAACCACTGAGCCACCGCGCAGCTCCTACATATATTTTCTATTTTCTATCTGATCTATTTTCTTATGAGAATGGTTCAAGTAAACACACTAGCCATGTATAATGTTCTTGTTTTGTGCATTTATAGACCTACGTATTTATTTTGACCACCAAAAGTGTGCTGTCACTTTGTTTGAGGCCCCGTTTACTCTAATACGTTTTAGTTTTAAAACGCATAAGTTTTGCTATGGTAACGCCATCCGTCTACACTACGCCGGAGTTTTCAAGCCCCGAAAACAGAGCGTTTTGAAAACGCTGGAGAGGCTGTTTTCATTCTAAAATGCTGCTGCTCCGTCTCAGTGTAGATGGGGGAAAACGGAGACATCTGAAAACGGAGGTGGGGCTGCAGACATTCGCCTCTCTGATTGGGGCTTTTCCTCAATATTAAGTAGCCTTCCCACAGTTCAGTCTTCATCCTCTCCTTGTAAGTTTAGACTTCGCAAATTGATAAGAAAAACAAACTCCTGAGTGTGTACTTTATAAAGTCATTCACATCACCCTGGCTACGCTATTTCACTATCTCAACAATAAAATGAAAACATGATGTGAGGAACTGCCTATTTTTATTTTGATATTATTAGCAAATTAACAGACATCAGAAATGTGTTCAGGTGGCTTCATAATATGAGCATCATCTTCATGCATATTTATAACAAAACGAAGCCACATAACATTACTGCCTCCTTTCATTTTCCTTGAAAATACGAAACATACCCTCTCTTACAATGATTATTAGTTTTAATAATTAATAATGACCATTATAAAAGTATAACGCACAATAAGTTTATACAATAAAGAAAATAAAAGCAAGCGATCAGTCAATGTTCAGAATCGGTGTCCGCAGTTACATTATTTAGGATATTAACCTAACTTATCTTTGCGCTCAGCCAAAGCATGTTACCTGAGAACAAGTAATAGATTTAAAAGACTAAAATCAGGGAGTATGCAGTTAGATATAGACAACAAGATGAATTAAATATCACATTTAACAAATATAGTGAGATTAGAACCAGCGAGAGATCCTTGATAACAGTCCGACAAGGACAGCTCTCATATGGGTATGCACTTAAAGCACGCTGCAGTGCATGCCAGAGAGTGTGTGTGTGGTCACATGATGTGCGTTTTCACCATTTTAGTGTAGACAGAGAGCTGTTCAGAAACGCTGGGTGAAATGCTAGTGTGGACGTGAATCATTTTCATTCAAAAATGCCGTTTTAAAACTTAAATGTACTAGTGTCAACGGGGCCTGAGAGTAAGCAGCAAAATTAGACGCTATTTGACGCCAAACCACTGCTCCCGCTATGACCACTAATTTATTAACATACATGCCTAAGAAAATAGGCACTGCTCACACACCTTACACACTCACAGAGTAAAACCGGCCTTATACTTGTAGCATACTTAAATATAAAAAAGTACACCTTTGTATACTAAAAAGTGGGCCAATTAAGTCCCACTTACAAGTATGCTACTAGTACATACTGTAGACGTTAGTATACTTACTACATGAAGCATACTTAAATATATACTTCATTAAACATTACTTAAGTGTACTTCATATAATGAACTTAAAGTATACATCTGTTTTGTAAGGGTCAGCAGGGGATGATTCTGTGAGCCCAGTGAGTGCTGTAAGCACCAACCTGAGGTCTGTGTTGCCATAGTGACCGTCCAGCAGTGATGGGCAGGTGGAGGAGGGCGTCAGAGAGCTCAGAGGTGAAGTAACACTGTCTCTTAAAAGAGACGCGGAAATCTCTGACAGCTAAAACAAAGAACATCACCAAATGATAAAGCTAGCAACACATTAAAATATCTCATCCATCAAATAGCAGAAAATGCCATGCTTACCAATGCCAAGCATTTACAGTACTACACTAATCATGCTGCTCTACCCTACATGACTGAATTAGAGAAGTGGACGGAGATTTTTAATGCCGTTTAACATGGCAAAAGGAATGAGACTGAGAGAGACATAGGAAGAAAGAGAGAGTGACATCTGGTCTGCATGGGCGAGAGAATGAGGCAAGGTCTGGATGAACACTAGGGCAGTAAAGGCTCACCTTGCTCTCACTGAGACTGCTGCTCACCTGGCTGTACTGCCTGTTGAAGGTGTGCATGAGCAGTCGCACACACTGAAAAGACAAAATACAATAAAGCACATAAATTAAATTAATAAAAAAAATTAAAATAAATGAATAGTTTTGAAATGTTTTGTGTAGGTATCTTGAAAATGAGTGTAATCTGCATAAGAAACTATTTTACCCTCACATGAAACTTACAATCCCTGAAATTACTGGAGTAATAAATGACCTTTAGCAATGTGACATGATGTGGATGTATGCAGCAGATATTCACCTTGGCAGCCAGCTCCCTCTGCCTCTCATTGGGACTGTCCAGACCCAGACTCGCTACCGAGCTGATCAAGGGGCTGGTGGCCTTCGGTGAGTCCATCAGATCTTTGCCATAGAAAGAGTCCTGTCCCAGCAGCAGAGACGCTTCCAGCTTCTCTCTCAGCAGAAGATAGTGCCTAGTCTTTTCAACCTGTAAACAAACACACAATTCCCTGTCATTTACTCAACTGAAAACAAGTCCCATCATACAGCATTTAACATGAAAAAGAACCATATTTGACCTCTTGTAGGAGGCTGAGTTTCTCTAGCTCCCACTGGTGGTCCAGGATGAGGCTGTCACTGCGGGGTCTCCAGCCCGCTAGGTTCTCCTCTCCACGCACATACGCCACTGAGGTGTCCAGCACCCGTCTGCGCCTCCTCTGCATACCTGCACCATCACAGTCAATTAAGAACAACAAAGTCAATCAAAGATATAGAGTTGAAGGTCAATATTTTAAGGTCAATATTATTAGTCCCCTTCAGCAATATATATATTTTTTGATAGTCTACAGAACAAACCTACAATGACTTCCCTAATTACCATAACTTGCTTAATTAGCCTAATTAACCTAGTTAAGCCTTTAAATGTCACTTTAAGCTGAATACTAGTATCTTAAAAATATGTAGTAAAATATTATGTACTGTCATTATGGCAAAGATAAAATAAATTAGTTACTAAAAATGAGTTATTAAAACTATTATGTTTAGAAATGTGCTGATCTTACTGTTAAACAGAAATTAAGGAAAAATATACAGGGGGCTCATAATTCTGACTTTAACTGTAAATGTGTTAAAATTAAGGCAAATTTGTACAATTGAATAACTTACCAGGACTTCCGATGTCAGCCAAATGGCAGAGGCTTAATTCGTAGACTCCAGTCACACAGTTACTGAGACACAAAAGAGCAATGTTGTGTTTAACAATAAATTTAACTTTACTATTGCAATTATAATTTAAGCAGAAAACTGTTAGAGGTTAACTCATTCTAGAATTTCAGGTATATTTCAGGCATTTTCCATTCAATTTCCTTTAACTGGAAAGATATAGAAAAAATTTAATAATGAATCTGTTATTAATACATTTGATAGGTTATGTTTCATTGTTACTAATTGTTGTTTAAATTATTGTTAAACTAAAACTAACAGAGTTGACAATAACAGAGTTACAGTATCCACCATTCTGTGCTTTAGCTCAAGATGCTAACCTCAAATCAGAGATACCATAGGGCATGTCTAAAACTAAATAGTATGCATTTTCATCATATTGTTGTTAAAAGGTGAAAGAGAAATTAACTGAAATATCACAGTAGTAACAGAGTTGAAAAAATTATAAAAAAATTATTTTTTTATTCATTTATTTGTTTGCTTGAAATTAGAACTGAATTTAGAAATAGTATTTTTGCGCTTAACAAACAAAATTAAATATGTAGGCTAATGAAGTCTTCAGTGGAGTGTGTACAACACCGTTTCCTTATCCAAGAAAGTTAAAAGTAAAGTAAAGAGGCTGAACAGAGGAGGCTCATTCTTTATCCTTGCTGCAGATGGTTTGTTAAACTGTTTTCTCGCTAGTGAAGTGTTCAGTTCTCCAATTACAAAGTCTGCCATGTTAATAGCAAATGCACCATAGCGCGATGCAACTGACTCTTAAAGGGAATGGGAGATGAGACTGTGATTGGTTTAATGCACATTATGCTCAAAACACACCCAAAACTCATTAAGAGAATAAGCACAACCCTGTTAGACCATGCGCCAGGGCGCAGAGCGTATTATTCCATCCTCAAAATAGCAAATGTGAACTCGGACATGCCCTTAATGCTTTTGCACATGCGCTTTAGACTTTGCGCCTAGATTGTTAAAATAGAGCCCAGAATATTTGGGCAAATTAATGAGAGAAGAATAATAATGATGCCTCAAGGTGTTCCAGAGTTTCCCACCGAAGAAAGTGACATCACTTGGAACAAGTCACATGCTTTTCTAACAGTGCTTTACAGATTGTTATGCTGTTTATATCCAGTGTAAAAGAGATTGACCAGAATTTAGGGACAAACATAAAATGTATTTTTTTAATAACTGAAATTACAAATAACACAGAATGTAGATGTTTTATGTCAATGTTTATTTAACTGACTAGATTAAACACACAAAAAGCTGAAAATTTGAATTAATTCATTCATGCTAATCGAAGCTGAATGTAAGTTTTAAGAGGTGGAGACAAATGTAAAAAAGTTTAGTCGGAGTCTTTAAGTTACTAATCTCCCAAAAGACACATTCAAACATTATTTTTTAGAGAAAATTTTATACAATTTGTGTTATTATTCAAGAATGCTTCGTTAAAGTTTTGTTTGTGAAAAATGATAGAAGGTTTATTCGCAAAATGTAGATGAAATTCTAGAATCACCCAGACATCAAGTCTTCAACAAGGCAAAGGAAGGCCAGTAATTTTTCCTCACCTCTCTAATGGCCTAAAGGCACCAGTGCTGAAAAGGTTTCGAATGGATCGAGATGCAGGCAGTTTAGCATCTCTGGAGTAGAACACCATGCTGAAGTCTTTAGTGACCACAGTGGGCTGAGTGCAATTCTCCATCTACACAACACAGAAACAAGTTCATGTAAGATCTCACATACTGTAAACATACTGTGAGATTTCAGAAGTGACAACCGCATCATAAATAAAGGAGCGAACACTCAAAATTATTGCTTTTGTGAGTACCAAGAAAAACTCCCTCTTGAAATTGCTATAAATGACGCTGTGGTGACAATTGCCACATTCTTTGCCATCTTGTGCATTTGGTTTCCTCTTTTTTTGTCCAAAGTAATATTAAAGTGATCAATGATTCATTAAATTCGATTAAATGACTAGAAGCTGCTTCAGAGAGCGCGCTCCATGTTGCCATGTCCTCTTATTAAAAGCAATGCTTACTGAGCATCTTTTGTGTTGTGGTTTGGGTTGGTACAAAAAGCAATTCAGTTTGAGTTATTAAATAAGGCAGGTGAAAACCAGGATATTTTGGTTTGTAGCTCATTTCTAAGTTATTGTTTTTAAGAATGACATGTTTCTATTTGCAAAACCTTGTTGGGATTGTAAAAACCAAATGTTAAAAATAAAATATTAGTGCTGTTAAACAAGTAATTGTGAGTAATCACATCCAAAATAAAAGTTTTAAAATATTTACACTATATAAAGTGTGTGTGTGTGTGTGTGTATATAATTTGTATTAGATATAATTATTTAATTTATAAATATAAATAAACATTTTCTCAAATATATACATGATGTATGTGTGTGTGTGGGTATTTTGAAAGCAATTTATCGTGATTACTCTTTTTGACGGCACTAAATATAATAAGTGAATAAAGTTGCATTGTATACAATGGGGGAGTAATTTTTGGGGGGGAAAGCTTCCAAATTGCAATGACAACCTCTGACATTAAGACATTCTTCATAGCCTTTATTTAATCATGGCCATAAGCAACTATAATCAACATGAATCTAAATATGGTGAAAGCTAAACTTGTGAATGTGTAGTGGGAAAGAACCATGATTTGTGTTTATAATACTTTAATATAGTTCTAATATCTGCCAAATTGATTAAATGTCATAATCAAACAACTTGAGGGTGGAGTAGTTTTCCTCACCTCCAGGTAGGCGGAGAGAGTGATGTAAATTTTCTCTCCATATGGAGTAACACGGTTGAGCAGGAGAGAGTTGTGCATTGAAGAGTCCCATGCTGCCTCGAAGCGGTAGAATGTCCTGAAAAGTTGTAAACAGCTTAAAATCAGTGTATTATATATATATACATATATATATGGATCACAATGAGAAAATTATACACAAAACGTTCTGTATTCTGAAAAAGACAAAACATACCTATGGTCACTTCCCAATGACACTCTGACAGGAAACAATAAAGACATTTCCTTGTTAGTGGATTACATTTTTTTTGTATGGTTATTATTATACATTTGAAGTTATTACTTGAGATTTATGCTAAATTATATAGTTTATTTAAATACTGTACTATAACCACATCTATGTAAAAAGGGATTAAAATGTTTGTTTTAAACACATTGTAATTAGTAACAATATTTTTAAAACATGTCATAATTAATTACAACATATCACATGATTAAAACATACATGTGACAGATCTTTCTTAACATTTCAGTGGTGTACCTGTCATCATAAGTCGGTCGTATGTAGCTTGAAGACAGGATGTTGAGGGACAGGATGTTGGGGTCGATGATAGTCTCATCTGCCTCAGGTGTGTTACGGATGCGCCCTAAAAAATAGAATTAATGCTGAGTCAGCTAAAACTCTACCTGGATGTTTGTCATTACATCTCCTTTTGTCCTCTAAGCATTTTATAAGCTATCTTTGAGAGAGTGAGAAAGGAAAAAAATTCCAACCTATGACAAGTTCTTTAACTTCTTTCCACTCAATATCATTGCCGGTTTCATGGGCGATAGTGACTGTAATTCTCCTTTGGATGCCCTATGGAAATAATAAGGTGAAAAAAAATCAATCACAAATGTCAAACTGAATTTCTGCAAGATTTGTTTTGACAGAAATTAATACTTTTGCTCACAAAACCTGTTTAAAATGTATATAATGTGAGAGTAAATTTTTTTTTATTGTTTCTAGGAATACTATTAATATTAGTGTTATAGCAGCTAATAGATCAGTGTCCAAAGACAGGAACAGTATACTGTAACAGTGAATAGCACAAACATTACAAATGATAATGATGATGATGACAAACAGGAAAAAAAACTAAGTGACAAAAGTAACACACTAACTAGATAACTAAATAAAAAAGGGAGGCAAACTGCATGAATACAAGGAAAATGAAACCAAAACTGAGCATAACTTGATAAATCTTTTTATAGAAAGATCTCTTTTGAATGAACTAATCGAAGAATCCTTTAAAACAATCCTGAAAAATACCACTAAACATTATGTATGGTTTGAAATAATAATGCTGAAAATTCATCAGGCTGTAAAATATTTGTTAACAGATGCCCACTGTTTTCCATTTTTTGTGCTTATTAATTAATGTATATGCTTTTCCATTTTCCATTTATTTACCTTGATCTCAGCTCTGACAAATTGTGATGATGAAAAATGAACTCTTTACCAAGGTGGCTTTTATTGACATTTTTAGTAGAGTGAAACAATATATTGTAGTATACACTCACAGGCCACTTTATTAGGTACACCTGTCCAACTACTCGTTAGCGCAAATTTCTAGTCAGCCAATCCCATGGCATTTATGCATGTAGACATGGTCAAGACGATCTGCTGCAGTTCAAATCGAGCATCAGAATGGGGAAGAAAGGTGATTTAAATGACTTTGAACGTGGCATGGTTGTTGGTGACAGACGGGCTGGTCTAAGTATTTCAGAAACTGCTGATCTGCTGGGATTTTCACGAACAACCATCTCTAGGGTTTACAGAAAATGGTCCGAAAAACAGAAAATATCCAGTGAGCAGCAGTTCTGTGGGCGCAAATGCCTTGTTGATACCAGAGGTCAGAGGAGAATGGCCAGACTGGTTGGAGCATCTCTAAAGGCACAACACGTCCAACCTTGAGGCGGATTGGCTACAGCAGCAGAAGACTACACCAAGTACCACTCCTGTCAGCTATGAACAGGAAACTGAGGCTACAATTAGCACAGACATACCAAAATTACACAATAGAAGATTGTAAAAATGTCGCCTGGTAGGGTCAGAATTTGGCCAACATGAAAGCATGGATCCATCCTTCCTTCAACGATTCAGGCTGGTAATGGTGGTGTAATGGTGTGGGGGATATTTTCTTGGCACACTTTGGGCTCATTAGTACCATTTGAGTATCGTGTCAACGCCACAGTCTACCTGAGTATTGTTATCGATCATGTCCATCCCTTTATGACCACAGTGTACCCATCTTCTGATGGCTACTTCCAGGAGGATAACATGCCATGGCATAAAGTGTGAATTATCTCAGACTGGTTTCTTGAACACGACAATGAGTTCACTGTACTTAAATAGCCTCCACAGTCACCAGATCTCAACCCAATAGAGCACTTTGGGATGTGGTGGAACGGGAGATTTGCATCATGGATGTGCAGCCGAGAAATCTGCAGCAACTGCGTGATGCAATCATGTCAATATGGACCAAAATCTCTGAGGAATTTTTTCAGTACCTTGTTGAATCTGTCACAAAGCATTAAGGCAGTTCTGGAGGCAAAAAGGGGTCCAACCCGGTACTAGTAAGGCATACCTAATAAAGTGGCCGGTGTATATACAGTTTGTAAAATATAATATATAATCTATATAATAACAAAAAAAGTACTGGCAGTGCATTTTGTAGCATCATTTACATGACCAACACAAACTATATTGTTTCAAACAACTCAAATTTATCAATAAAAGATATCAGAGTAAAGATCAAGCTCCCATAATGCAATTTAACAATGTAAACAAACAGATTCACAAGCTCCAGGCAAATGCTAATAAACAGATATTTTTTTAACTAAAACTTCCCTGTATTTGTTTTATTATTAGTAAGTCTGTGATAAGATATTACCAGATCTTTCCAACTCAAAAACTTTGAAAGGTATTATAAATATTATATCTGTAGAAACTTCTAGGAACAGAAAGATGGATTCATGTGTACCTGGTGCAACAGGAATGTACCATGGCAGGGCATTCCACCCCTGTGATCAACAACAGCAGGGATGTAACTGAGAAAGGACACAAACAGGTACAAGGGTTACATTATATATGAATAACCAACCATACATTCAGACTTCAATGAGTTACTCACTGGACACTGATATACCACAAGCCATGAGTTCATCAGATACTCACTCTCCATTGGCCTCCAGCTCACAGATCTCAAAAAAAGCCATAAGGTCATATTTGCAGTGGCAGGGGCCTGCGGTGGAGCGGGCGAGCGTGCTCAGTTTGGTGGCGGGCACTAGGGGGAGACAGACGTGATTTTTTTTATACTCAGACAGACCAGCAGAAATGGACACGAAGTAAGACAAAACATTGGCTCACCCGGCTTTGACAGAGGCATAACCCTGGGAAACTGCCTTCGCATTGGGCGTAATGAACTGTAGGAGGAGAAACATGTAGTTGTAGTAATTATTTTTATTATACTATATTTTACTATATTATACTATATTTTAATATATTCATTTATTTTATGAGGTAAAAGCCTTTTTAAGAGTGATTTTTATTTTTTTTTTACAAAATTTAAAGATTACAACAGATTTACTAAAGAAGAAAACACATAATTCGTTAAAAGTAGCTTAAAGGTGCTAAAATAGCTTAAACGTAGCTTAAATATTCCTATATTGAAAATCTGGATATACACAAAAAAAAATCTTCTAGACGAAGATACTGAGATAAGGAAAACTCTGGTTATTTATAGTGAGTTACGAACCATCTGATTGGATAATTAATCATGAGCTGATGCTGAAACAGCTGAGAACAATTATAAGCATGTGATTCTCTCGAAATTAGTTTATAAAAAAACTTCACTTATTTAAAATGAGCTGACACAATTTAAAGCAATTATTGAGTTTTTTGTGGGAACAATTTAAATGTTTTATGTTCAATCCACTTAAATTTGTAAAAACAATTAAGTTTTTATTTTGCATTTATTTGACAGTGTACCAAGGTATAGCTGAATAATAAGAATTCATTCAGTACATGAAAATGCCATTCCGTGAGCCTCAAAATTGTTTTCCCCATTCTCATATGTAAAATCCAAGTGGAAAAACAAGCCATTTAAAACAAAACACACCGTTAGGTTGCACATACACTGTAAAATAATTAAGACAAAAAGTCAAGACAACAATTATTTGTATGTTCTTTAACTTATTTTTTAAGTTAAGTTAATGACATTTTAACAAACATTTTTAATGTTATACAAAGTTTGACTTAATATTTTTAGACATAAGTTGAGATGACTAGAAAATGTAATTTGATTCAACTAAAAAGTTAGGTCAGCAAAAAAAAAGTTTTACAGTGTACGTTGCAATATTAATATGTTAAGTATTAATATATTTTCCTCCTTGTTTATCTATTCTTATATTAAACTTAGGCCCAATCCCAATTCTATTTTTGTAACCCTACCCCTTTCCATTGGCCCTTGAAACAGAGTGTGAAGGGGAAGGGCTTCAAATTTTACCCCTAAGAAATGTGACAACACTACAGCACCTACACACATCATTTCATCGCAATCTCTTACTTCATATGAGATTGACGATGGCGACTGCTGTAGTTATTGCAGTTGGATTATTTTTTGGTATTTATCTTCAGGAAATCACTGAAGGCATATATTATGTTATCATAACAACATAATGTGACAATAGATCGTAACTTTACTGTGCATTTATACCCTGGCAATATTAATCTATGTAAACACACGAAAACAACATCAACATTATACTAGACACTGTAAAAAAATCATTCCCAGCCACTAGACTTTCTGACAGGGTATTCGAGTGTCATCGAGTGACAGAATGTTGTGGGACTGCTGTACAGGAGTTATTATTATGGATTATAGATACCAATATTTTGCGTTTTTTTAAAGCATGATGGTAAAACACAAATGCCGCTATGAATGTATTAAAACATGAGCTTATTTGTTGTAAAAATTCGTAATAATGACAAAAAAATACAAATTTGTGAATCTATTTACTTCCTTGTGCAGCCATGCTGCTGTTGTAGATGGTGTATTCTAGGAAATTTTCTTACCCCTGGGTTTCGAGTGTGGTCCTGAAAAATCTCTGTTTCGAGGGCTATCTAGCCCTTCCCCTTAGCCCTACGCCTTTAAGCTAAAATGAATTAGGACAACCCTATCCCTTCATGTGAAAGCGCACAATGAGGGGGAGGGGCTAAGGGGTAGAATTGGGGTTGGGCCTATGTTTGTAGGACTCTTATTTTAAAAACGGAAGGGGCAGAGAGATTAAAGCCTGCTGCATCACATTTTACATTGTTTTCTATACATTGCTAAGCAACAAAGACAGACACAGAGTGTTTGTACACTCATGGAACAATGTTTACAACTTTAAAGACATTGTGCGGTACAGTGCTCTGCGTCTGGTGTGCGATGGGCTTTAAAGAGCAGTTTTCAACCAGCCATCTCTTCACACTGTGCATCAGAATGCAAAATACAGGACATACCAATAGTATCTGGATGCAGCCTTTATGATGCAAGCTGAGTTTGCATCACTCAGCAATGCAATGTCAGACACAATGCGCTTAATGGAGTGAGTGACGTCATTGTGAGGGGTAGGGTTAGGGATGGGGTTAGACGAGCACATTAAAAAGCATTAGATGCAGCTCAGATTGCACTGCACCAGGTCTGCATCCAGACCCCTCTTGGACATACAGATTATACATTTATTCAGTGCTACCCTGAAAAGACATAAGGTCTGTTTAAATGTAGGAGCGTTAGAGCTCAATAATATTCACAACCTTTCCAACTATGGTCAAAACAGAGCTCATAATAATTCCTTTATTTATAAAAGCGCAAATAAAACTATTTCTGGAGATTTTTGCACTTACCCAAGTGACATACCTACCAAATAGATATTAGATATTATATTTAACCAATTTAACCTTAGGAAACTATTTAACTCGTGTCATAACAGAAGCAGAATCAGATTTAAGATTAAAGTAAATGAATCCAAGCCAACTCAGCTTTATATTTAAATCTCTTTTTATCTTAGCTCTGTTCAAACCACAGAGACTTTGAAATATGACAGATCGTTTATGGTGACTAAAAACATTTTTAAAAAGTTATCTAAAACCTACCTAATTAAGTCCTTGCAAAGAGGAGGGAAGGGTTGTTTCTGGTAGTGGCCGAATACTTCAAAAACAATTGGCTGACTTTTGATGTATTCCACAAAAGACTTGGTGACCTCCACAGTTATCTGCAATAATAGCAAAGCTCATATTAATTATTTATGCTTTATTTATTTCATATCTAAATGAATAGCTTTTTTTTTGTAAATAATACAAAGGTTGTGATTACATTTTGTACGTGGTAGAATCCCAGAGGAGGCCCTCGGCCAGTATTCTTTAACGGCTCAGTGGAAAATGCCTCGTCATGCCTGTGAATAAAACTGAGGGGGAAACACAGAGGTTAATATTGCATCACATGATCTTGGATTAGTGTATGCAAAACTATAATTTCCTTTTACACTAAAGGGGCATGATGTTTTTAAGTGGCAACTTTCAAAATATCTATATAAAATGTTTCAAATTTGTAGCATTCTGCAGATCTACTGAAAATTAAACAGCACATATGCAGCAGCTCAATTAAACCAAGACTGGAAAAAGTTTGATCTAATTACAAAGGGACGACATTAAACACAGGTGTAAACAACATCTGAAAATTTCTGAGCTCATCCATTTTTAACCATTTACAGACATAGTCAAAAGTTTGACCAAATTGCTTTCATATTGTAGACATTCGTGTAATGAAATGTGTTGAAAATGCTACAAAAGACCACCTTCTATCAGCCAACTGTGTTATTGAAGAACAGTAGTCAGACAGGATTTAAAGTTTCTTGTCTAAAATCTTAAGTTTTTTTTTTCAAATAAAGAAAATGTTAAGTGAACCTATGTGAAACACAGTGTTCTCTGATACTGATAGAAACCCACAGTAATGTTTTGTGACTATTACAGCTTAAACAAACATTGCTGCTCTTCTTGTAATTTTCTGTAGTCTTCTTTCAAGCCCATAGTGTATATTCTGCTTTTTAGCAATATTAAAGTCTGCATGAAATAAAAATTTACTCTTCTTATATCTGTATGTATATCGTTTCTATATGTATATATCTTATGTATGTAGGCTTAGTCCCATTATTCATCAGGGGTCGCCACAGCGGAATGAACCACCAATTTATCCAACATATGTTTTACACAGCAGAATTCCTTCCATCTGCAACCCAGTTTTGGGAAATGTGCACTTCCTTATTCTGTAAAGATTAATTTGCTCTCATAAACTTTATCAAATAGAATAACCTTCCCTTATGTCCTAGTCACAAAGAATGCCTTTATGGTAGAGCTATTAGTGCTTTAGGATGGGGCTATCAGAGTATGTCTTGTTTCTGCACTGCTTTTGCGGGAGGCTGTGGCTTGAAAGAATGATAAAATTTAGTCTGTAAAATTTAGCTTCTCGTTCTCATCACTGGGCATCTGAAAACATTCTGCACACAAGGGTGCAGATGCACTGCAAAAACTGCTTTTCTTACTTAAAAGTTTTTTTTCTCATTTCAAGTTCAAACATCTAAAAATTCTAAAAACAAGAAGCATTTTCTAGACAAGCAAAACATATTGTCTTGTTTTAAAGAGCCCCTATTACACATTGAAAAGGGTCATATTTCGGTTTTATGGGTCTCTAACAACATACTGATATGTAAGCAAGGTCAAAAAGCACGTTCATGGTCTTATAATATGCATTTATTTTTACCTTATTATCCCAACGACTCCCATATGAATCGTTCAGCGATTCATTTGTTCCCAAACCCCTGCTTAGCGCGAAGCTAATCTGCACTGATTGGACCGATGACAGCCTGTTGCCATTGGTCGACAGAGTTCAGCGTGAGACAGCAAAATGCCCAGCATGGTTTATCAAGCCCGCGGCTGCGGGTCGCCAACATTGGTATAGGATCCGATCGCAGCGGACGCTCGAAACACGCTTTAAAGTAAACTTACTAACACCACAGTAAACAATATCCAGTTCTCAACAGTGTTATTCAGACACCTCAGCGCCAAAAGCAGTGCAGTTAAACACAAGCATATGTATGACACACATTCAGTTTTAATCCACACAGCAGCAAAAGCTGAACTATTCTGAACCTTGACCGCTGCACGTGTGCAGGATCAGCTAACGGTGGCCATAGCAACGACAAACGGCAGTGGAACGAGCTCACGAAAGCATTTAAATCTGTAAACAAAGCAGCACGTGTCTCGTTTACAACGTTGCATTAGACGCGATATGAGAATATAAAGAGTTAACCTGATACAGTACACGCGGTTACTAGTAACAAAACATGTAGATCATTTCTATTTGCAATCATTGCTGTGGCACCTCGTCCGTGAACTGCTATATGTTCTAAGTGCTTACCTGTACTCTGCTTTTCTAAACGATCACATCCCCAGCCGGGAGATTGTAGCATCCTCTGTCCTCTGACAAGCTATCTCTATGGGCTCCCCCTCTCCATTCGCAAGCCTTATCAGTGCTGCTCACCAGCCCGAAGCACAGCGTTCAGCAGCCAGCCGGTGTACCTAATATTTTGTCCTTATTTTGCTTGCACCCCTGGTGTCTTATCTGTCCATTACAAGATGGAGGCAGAAACTAATGCATGAGCTGTGTAGTGATAGATCGCCCATTGTAAAGCGTGCAGATTTTTGAACGACTCCTTTCCCTCACACTTCCAATAATATCCAGGTAAACACAGCATCTTAATGAGCGTCTTGCTGCTGTGTTATTGGGCGGGGCCGCAGGTTTGAATTTTGCCAGGTCTGCGTGCGCAACCATTATGTTTCGTAACGACGTCACGCCTAAACAGCTGAAGATTCGTTTTCAAGACGATTCATTTAAACCACTATGAGTCGACTCTTTTATAGATGAATCAATAGTTTTAAAAACTGTCCACTTTCAGATTTAAGCTTTAGCTGGATATTTCACTTCACTAAGAGCTGTGATACACACTACATGGAAGGTCATTTTCAAAAACCCATAATAGGGGCTCTTTAAGAAATAATATGCAAAAATTCAGTTTTTTTCTTAAAGCAAGCAAAGTAATCTGCCAATGGGGTAAGCAAAATAATCTTATTTTTCTTTTATGATAAGATTAATTTACTTACACCATTGGCAGATTAGTTTCTGGCTTTATTTTAGCATATTATTTCTTAAAACAAGACAATATTTTTGGCTTGTCTAGAAAATGCTTTTTGATTTAAGACTTTTTAGATTTTTGGACTAGAAACGAGATAAAAAATCTAAGTAAGAAAACCATTTTTTGCAATGTGGTGATACCGGTGGACAGTAATCCTCCACAACTGAGTGCAAACTCAATCAGGGTATAATCAAGGTATCTTCCGTCCAATCTTCCGGAAAATGAAGAAAACGTCAGTTTTTCTGTTTTTCGTTTGCTCACAAAAAAAAAAAAGAAATTGTGGCTTGATTTTCTTTTTTTTAATTTAGGGCAGGAAAACACATAAACAACTTCAAAATTTATTATACACGTGACAGCAGTGCTGAAATGGATTGGTCAACCAAATCTGACCTTGTGACATAGTCCTTTAAATAAGAGCCTTTTAATTATTATTATTTAATTATATATAAAAACTAAGAATACATATTCTGTCATTTGATCAGTTATCAGGCTTATATTTATTGCGTATGCATAAATTAAATAAAAAACGTAAATTAGCAGTATTAGACATTTTATATATATATATATATATATATATATAT
>CAIGQZ010001336.1:28281810-28321257 GCA_903798205.1 Danio tinwini
GTGTGTGTGTGTGTGTGTGTGTGTGTGTGTGTGTGTGTGGAATTTTTCTTTCTCTCACTTGTTCTTTTGCTATCTCTCTCTCTCTCTCTCTCTAGCTCTCTCTCCTGCTCTCTCTCAGTCTCAATTATTCGCAGGTGCAGCGGATCGTGATTAGAGCTTGGATTGGAGGCGGCCGTATTTAAAACCCCAGAGAACATTGAATTCAGCTGCTCCCCGCTCTCTCGATTCACCGCTTATTATTCTTTGTGGAGATATTGTTACTTGAACGATGAAAACAAGTGATTGTTGCTGATGTCTCTTATATGGCATTTTGTGAGATGCTGATGTGAAGTTGTACATTCTAACCAGAAAAACCTAGTTTTCTGTCTCCCTGTCTGGCTTGGAGCATGGTAGGGAGGTTTGGTGCCTTCTGTTTATTATTTTTATTTTCTTCTGTGTTGTTAGTAGGGAGGTACGTTTTCTGTATTTTATTTTCTTATCTATTTTCCGGGGAAGTTTTCCTAATTTAGTTAGTTTGGTTTATTTATCCTTTTTTTCCATAAATAAATTATATTTTCTTGTTAATTCTCAGTGCTTTGTGTATTGGTTCATATTTTGGGGAGAGAGAGTGCGGGGGCACCAGGGATTATGTTTTTAATCCCTGTATCTTATGTTTTGGTTAAATCTTTTTTTGATTAAGGATTTTTTATTCAATTCGTAACAAAAGTCACATTACACTATTTCACTGATTTCCACATGAAAGAATGCAGAAGAATAAATGTGGATATCTAGTTCAGGAGTTCACACTTAGCTGATGATTGATAACTATGAACAAATTTGGCATGATTTCCTGGGAGAGAACCCTGAGCTCGGAAGATCCCTGAGGCCAGGGTTCCCTCTCATTTCATCAGGTGAGACAGTAGTCTGAGCTCAGGTAGGTCTGGAGAGCTCCCCAATATTTAGTTAAGAAAGAGGGAAAGGAGTAGGGGTGGATGGGGGGGGGGGTTCTTCAAGAAGAAGATGGCTAAGGTAAGGAAATCTGGCTATTTATTTGTATTCAAATTCATGTGATTGGTGTATCGTGTGATTGCTAATGCCGAACCCGCCGTGGTCAATCATAAGCACGTGATCATCTCGAAATTTGTTTACATAAAAATTCACAAAGAAGGCGAGATACGATACAATAATCACTTCATCTCGATTAAAGTTTTTTTCATAATCATTGGAGGCCAAAATCTAAATTGAAACTGAATTTCATTTAATTGCAAAGCCCAACTTCTTTGAGCCAGTTTTTGCCCCAAAAAAATCCTGAATTGAATCCTGAACAACTGTTTAGCGATTTAACTCGGTACTACACACTTTATTAACATTTAATATTTATTATGCGTTTAGAAACTATTCTCAGAATTCCCAGACTTAAAAGAAAACTTATAACCTTCTTTGGCGAAAAGACTCCAACGGTTCCTCCATCTTCCCTCATCGCCACACCCATTTCAGCCAAAAGTGCCTCCCTGATGACAATAAAAGAAGTTTTACTTTTGCAAAAGTAGAATTATTTTAGAAACATTTGCAAAGTCTAAATCTCTCCCAGAAGTACCTTTCCATTCTAATGGCTTCAGTGCGGCGAAGCTTCTCCTCCCAAGTTTCATTGAGTTCCGCGATTATCTTCTCAGTTTCCTAGTAGGAAAAGAGGTCAATGTTAAAAAGATCAGCGTTGGCACTTATTCATTTATACTATCCTTCCAGACATCTCATCATCCACTTTCTCACCTTCAGCCTCTCGATGGCTTCCTCGCTTCCTGGGCTGAACATGATCCGGTCATGCAGGCTGCTGATGGACCCCACACGACTGGACAGGGCGGACAGAGAGGGCGAGGGGCTCATCCCTGTCATGGCATTGGTCACTGTGGAGAAATCACCCCTTTGATTGACAGCCTGGATGCTACTGATATTAGCCTTGTAACTTGACAAGTCTGGGCAACAAGTGGGAACAACAGGTCGGAGAGTCAAAGGAAAAAGTTGTGGTAAGAAAAAAAGGAAAACCATGGAAACAGAAAAGAAGGGGAAGAAGGCAGAATAGAAAGAGTCAAACGTAAAGATAAAACAGCCAATTAAAAAGGTCATAAAGCTGCAGGACACAACGGCATCAATTTGAGGACTTCAAATGCTGTTTTGTTTTTCACGTCAATCAGAGCATCGAAGACATGATCAGTAATGGATTTTTCTGTCATGCCTCAAATTCACCGGACCATGCTTGAGATAATGAGCATGGAGATGATCTGTGACTGCACAGACCGCATGCCTGTGCTTCACATAGAGGCAAATCCCAAGCAAACCTCTGGAGCGCTTCTGGACCATCAGAGCAGCAGCATAAGATAATTAGTTAATTAAAATAAATTGATTAGAAACTGCACAGCATAGACTCTGGTGGTCCAGAGATTCCAGCTTTGGCTTTCACAGGGGTCGGCAACATTAGCAAGGGTCAATATTGGCACACACTTAGAGAAATTACAGAGGACTGACTGCAGTATCATTTCCCTGTTATTAAATATTAGTTAAAATTTTAAACTCTAATCTTTAATCTGGTTAAAAAAACACCTGTACCACAACAGATACGACTGAAATAGCTTTGAGAATAAAAATGTTGTCTAATCAGAAAACAAATTTGTGTTTCAAAGAGCAGGTTTCTGAAAAAGATGCAGTACCATTATATTCAAAACACAAATTTCCTAAAACAGTGACTTACTGTAGGTGAAGGCAGAACAGTTTTTCTGACCACTTCATTAATGCTAGCTATCTTATCTACCTTTAAAGTAACTGCAGGATGGGAGACGAATGCTTATCTAGTTTTAGTGTCAGTTTGTTAGCTAGCAGTTGGAAAGCTGCTAGTTTTATGGCTAAAAATTTTAGCTAACTTAAGCACAAGGAATAGTTAGCATCACTAGCAAAATCTTTTAGCTTGTTTCTTATCTTCGGCTATGAAAAAAAACAAAATCAATAACAAATATAATGTTGTATTTAACCTTACCTGATATGAAGTGTGCTGTAAATCCTAGCATTTTTATGATAGTTTTTTTTGTTAATTTTGCTTCTTTATTTGTGCTTAACCACAGTTGTTGTTTTCTTTCTTTTCTTTGTTCCCATCTGGAAGCAGTTATGTGTGGGAATTTTAAACAGGAGTCTGTATTCTTTCTTTTCTGACACCCAACAACATAACATTTTAAGTATTCAAATAGGCTTTAGGCAACCACAAGCAAGAAGGAAAGCCCAGTGCTGTCCAAATTTTAAATGGAAACCATTGATTTTTTATTTATTTACCTCTATACATGCCTGTGGCATCTGTGTTGTGTATTTGCATGTGGTGATGTGACAAATTTCTACAGGGTAAACCAGGGGCGTTGCTAGACATAAAGCTCTACTGGGGCACGCCCCGCCCTAAAAAAAAAAAAATAAAATAAATAAATATGTATGTATATATAAATAAATAAAATTATTGTTGTTATTATACAATTATTGTAAATTAAATTATGTAACTGGAAAATAATGTAAAGGCACAAAAAAAAGATCTTTTGCATGAATAATAATTTCACTTGAATGAAATTCTATAGGCAATTCTATAGAATACAAAAAAAGATGTTTAATTATCTGTTGTCTTAGACTAGACACAAGGCAGAGAATTAGGTTTATTAAGTTTTACCTCCCTAACTGCATCCCTCCTTTGTGCTTCATACAAAAATAAATCGATCAGGAGGCATGATTATTATGATCACCATCATATTGTTTAAACTTTAGTTTTATCAACTTGCAAAACTCACTACGTGCCGTCACCTCCACATAAAAGACTTTATCCCAGGATTACCCCTCTTTGTACATACACTTGCATATGAAGTAAATCATATCTCAATGCATTTACTGGGGCACTGGCAATTTTTACAGGGGCATGTGCCCCAGTAAATTGGGTCTAGCGACGCCCCTGAGGTAAACTCAACTCAAATTCAACTCAACTTAAATCTGTGCTGGTTTGCAATTTCCACCTCCAGTTTTCCCTTTGCTTCACCTACAGCTGATTATCTGATGTAATTGTAACATAGGCTCTAAAAGGACCTACTGTACAAGCATAGAACTTAATCAAAATAACATGGCCTGGCATGCATAACACATCATTTTCAGTCACTATTACTGATCTTTGTGATTTAAAAACTGATCCACATCACAGTGTCAAATTTTTGCCCTGTTAGTTTAAAAAATATATTGCCGACCCCTGGGTTATCACAAGCTGTGAAGCATTTAGCATGTCACAATACACACATTTGAGAGCAGATATCCCTGGAGCGTGTGCACGATATGCTGAGAGAAACAAAAAGAGAGAACAAATCCTTCAGACACATTCCTTGAACTGTCTGACCCTTAGGTTTCTGATAATGAAAGCGTACAGACAGTATGCTTTATTTTCAAGAGAATTTAAGAGAAAATTTGTCATTTTAAAGAAAGTTCCACAGACTGAAGTGTATCACAGGTGACTCACTCTCAATGATGTCTCCGAGACCCTGAGCATAAAGCAGATCCTTCAGACGAGCCACCTCTTCCTTCAGCTCACGCACCAGCCGGTTGTTGGGGTCTTCGTTGATGACGGCGTTGCATCGGATCTGCTTAGCTCGGTCAGCATACCTGTGACAGTAATACTGCTATTACTGTAACTATTCAATACACAGATCAGAATTTTCCAAGTAGTTCAAAAATCGAAATGTACATTAACTGATATGCTAAAGACATCTGATGACATAGAAAAAGCCAAAAGAAGTGGCTCAGAAGAAGGTAGATATTGGAAACTACAGTGTTCATTTGTGCATCCTAAAACTCATTTAGAATCCTGTTATGCCAAGTTCAGACTGCCTGATTTTAGCCCCGATTTTGACTTGCCGACAGGTTTTGTGAAATCGCTGACAAATGCCTGAAATCACAGGCAAATCGGTGCTCGTTTATGTGAGTAACAATCACACAGTGTGAGCTATCAAAGACACGATCTGAGAGAATCGCTGATGAGTCGCCGACACCATCAGATATTTGGCGATTCAAATCATGCAATGTGAAATATGTTCTGATTGTAAATAACATTGGCGATTACCTACAGCTAATGACAGAGCAGCATCCACTAGTATGGGTACCTGCAGGTAATACATTATTAGTATCAGTAGTTAATCTTCAGCAAGTACGGTGTGAAAACTCTAATGGTGGATGGCTGCTTCTTGATGAAAGCTGGGGCTTTCCCTCTCCGATGACATGTACAAAAAGAGAATATCAAAGTGTCTCTGCAGACTGTTTTTATGATGTGTGATTAAAAAATAGGGCTGCACGGTGGCGCAGTGGGTAGCATGTTCGCCTCACAACAAGAATGTTGCTGGCTCAAGCCTCGGCTGGGTCAGTTGGCGTTTCTGTGTGGAGTTTGCATGTTCTCCCAGTGTTCGCGTGGGTTTCCTCTCGGTGCTCCGGTTTCCCCCATAGTCCAAAGACATGCGGTACAGGTGAACTGAGTAGGCTAAATTGTCCATAGTGTATGTGTGTGTATGGATGTTTCCCAGTGATGGGTTGCAGCAAGTAGGGCATCCGCTGACTAAAACATATGCTGGATAAGTTGGTGGTTCTTTCCGCTGTGGCGACCCCAGATTAATAAAGGGACTAAGCCAAAAAGAAAATGAATGAATGAATAATTATAAAATAAATTATTTTTTTATTTTAACCATTCAAGGCTTGCTATATTTACACACTGTTGCCACACAAACGTGTTAAAACATATCATAAAGGGGAATGTTTTTTGCATAATAGGTCTTCTTTGAATGATAACATGATGAATTATCATTTCAGGGTGGACCAGAGACGGCGCAAAAAAAGGGGACATCTGAAATGCTGAGAGGGGACAATAACATGAATCCATAGAGTACTCACACTTTAAAATAATCTACATTCTTTAACTTTTTTTGAACCCACCATAAAACAAACATCTTGCTGCTACAATAATAAAAAATGCAGCTAGTACACAACATATACTGTAGTAGATGCAAGTTCATATAATATAACTCTGTTCATCGTAATATAAACAAAACAAACAAAAAATGACCTAATGTTACATATCAAAAAGCTCATTATCCCAGGTTTATAAATAGATCTTAGATCATCCGATATGGACACCATTTCAGATGTATTACCGCTAATGTGGGCACATTACCACAAAAACCACACCAAAAGCAATTTATATGTTATGAAAGTACCAATTCATTTAACAGAATAACAACCTGACTATCCAACTGTGAGCTGCAGTCGTCTTTCTGCCATGTGGAATCTCTTTTACAGTGTGCTGAGTGAGCGCACCTAAACACCAGTCAAAACTCAGACAGACTGTCCTTAACTAAAATATTGCTGTTTTTGGAAAATGTATTTCTAAATATGAATTTGTTTGATTTTAATCCTTTTTAACATTAATGGTAATCTGAGCGAGCATCATCCCTGGCACGGGTGAACGTTCCATTCAAATGGAAATAAAAGTCTTGTGTGTTTAATGTGTGTCACCCTAGGTTAATAGTCTAATATACAGACTTTATGGCATCATGTGGTTCTTACCTGAGTGTGCTGAGTGTTTCGTCATAGTTAATATCAGCAGGGCTTAGAGCTGCTACCATAGCAGTGCGTGAGTTTCCTCCTGAGAAATGAACAATTTTTGATTGCTGACTACAGTGTTAAACGCTTTCACCGATAATTGCTAAGAAGGTGCTTGAAGCCTCATACCAAGGTTTTCTCTCAGCAGCCATGTCAGAACGGAATCTCTGTATGGAATAAAGCTCTCAACTTTCTTCTTCTTCTTGTTCTGTAAGGAGAACAGAAAGAAAGAAAATTCCCAAATGCTGCAGCCATAATGCTTGATTATGGAAGAAAATTCTAACAGATCCTCACCTTGTTTGGTGCGGAGTCCTAAAAAACAGAGAAAAGCATTTTTAAACATTTAAAATTTTACTAACATTCGTTTTCACATTTAAACTGAAATTCAGTTCTTACCATCTCAGCCAGCGCAGAGATAACTTTTCCGAGTGTTGTTAAAGATTTGTTGATATTGGCTCCTTCCTAGAAAATGGACCAAGCATTTAAGTTTATCGGATGCACTAATCAAAAATTTCAAATTCTCATAAAACACTGTTGAACTTAAGTAACCCCACCTTGAGTCTAGTGCCTTTAGCTCCAGTAGAATCAGCCCTTTCGCTTCCTGCCAAGTCTACTAGGCTGATTTTGCTGACCTGTTTGAAAAACGGAAATGTTGTGTCTCAGAACGATAAAACACTCTAATGCACAAACACTACCAGCAACTTCCGCCTCTGTCAAACTGCCAACATCCATCAGTGATGTTACACCTGCAGAGAGTCCACTCACCTGCTTTTGCATTCTAGTCTATTTCTAAAAGTTTTCTCATGTAAAACAATGCTACACTCTGACATACAGGAAGGCCTGTTAAAGAACTGATAGAGAAGATGGCTTACCTTTTCAGTGGTGTTTTCACTTTCGTTGTCATGTTGTTTCTGTGTGAAGATGATGTTGAATACAGCGTGTGAGCGGCTGCTGGTCTCATTCATGTTGGTGGCTGCCACCGTCCTGAGAACAAACAGAATTATGACCAAAAGTGGTGAATATTTTTTCAATTTTTTTGCAATCTGTGGCATATATACTGTACAGTATATAAAAATATGGTTGTTTAAAGATGCCTTATAGTGCATTGATTGAATATGCTAAATTGTTCTCTGATATCTACATAGTAGATATGTGGCTTAGATAAGTGCAAAAATTCTCAAGAAACGGTTTTATATTGTCATTTCAGGAATTACCCAATAGTAAATATTCCCCAATAGGAAATATTGACCATATTTGGAATGGTTGTGAATATTAATGAGCTCTGTTCTGATTTTTAGCAGCTTGTGTCAGTGCCTGTTAACACAAGAAATACACATTCAAAATAATCATCATATTTGAACAAGCTAAGTAGATGCCTTGTTAACATTTTTTTCAACTGAAGTGGCAGTGAGGTTTATTTTAGCTAGAAGGAATGAGTAAGCTATCTTTTACACTCACAGTAAAAACAAATTACAGTAAGAGCTGAGTTATGACACGATGCAAAAATATGCATTAAAAACATATATTATATTTACAGATTAGACATCTATTAAATAGTACTTTTAAGATGGGTAGTCGAGCTCCAGAAGAGGACTATAATTTATCAGAATTCTTGGAGCATATGGCAAAAAATATAAATGGTTAATGGACAGGATGGGCTGTAGTTTCCATTCTGTGCTTAAAACAGTTTGGAGTAAAGATATAAATTGTACATTTAGCGATGAACATTGGAAGAAAAATTGCCGAAACTGTAATGTCAAGAAAGAATATGCTTAATACAGTTTAAAATTATAATTGTTTTAATTGGATCTTGTGTAGGGTTTTTAGGCTTGGGTTGAAGGACTCTGCTGAATGCTGTAGATCTGAGAGCGAAGAAGGAGACTTGATCCATGCCCTGTGGTCCTGTTCTAAAATACAGGAATTCTGGGTTAAAGTGCACAGTTACATTCAGGATGTTTTTGGATGCTGGTTTTCGTTTTGTTCTGGAATATATGTACTGGAAGACCCGTTCGTGTTGGGGACTGGTGTGAAGATGTCTGAGTGGATTCAAATAAGTATTATGATTTGAGGACAAATCATTATAAGGGGATGGCGTTCAGCAGGTCCACCATCATTTCAAGAATGGGTTACGGAATTGGGGAAGGTGGCAGCATATGAAAAACGACATATAGATTACTTAATAAATTGGATGTTTATCAGAGAAGATAAGGAAAATTACTTGGCATTTTTGGAGGATCAATAAGGTCACTGTGGTGAAACGCAGGGTGAAAGTGTAATTATCTGATTTTATTTATTTATATATTATTATTATAGTTGTATTTTTTATTTTGTTACTATTATTATTTGCTGTGTGTGTGTGCTTTTTTATTTATTGAGTTTATATCATAATTATATATATAATTTATCTGTCTTTACTAGATTTATGATAGCAACATCTAATTACTGTAACTGCCACTGTTGGAGAGGGGAGGGCAGGGGAAAGGGGGTGTTAAAAGAATGTAAAAATGTGTAAACTTGTGGTACTGTTAAAGTATTGAAGAAAATAAAAAAATTGAATAATAAAAAAAAACTTATATTAAGTAGTTTACACGTGTTTGTTGCCTCATTACAAACATGCACATGTTTTTATAATGAAATGGTTCTTTGTGTAAGTTTAAGGTTTGATATTTCCTGCCTTTTTGTTTTTTAAATCTGTAACTGTTAAAGCACCTCATTATTGATTTTCTGGAGCTCAAACATCTACAACACTGACTGTCAACACTCTTTCGACAGGTCAATGATTTCCTTCTCAAGATGGCTATACATTTTAATTTTCCAATTGTTTTCCTTCAAGTCATGTCTTTTTCTGTTTTAGCTTAATTGAAAATGTAAGTGCAGTAAAGTTTACCTCTCTCCTCTTCTCCACTAAGTACCTGAGACTGAATTTATGATTCATCTCATGAGATATAAAAAATGGATGGATTGTCCACAAAAATCTCTGTCACCTGGCTTTGTTTCCAGAGTCCATCAGGTCCTGGATGTCATTGTAGGAAGTAACAGCCAGTTTTGACAGGTCCTCGACATAGGGTCCCATCAGAGGATGCTCTCGCACACGCAGATTCCCTTTGTTCTTTGGGTTCAGAAGATCCCGTACGCGCTCACAGTAGATCTCCATGTAACTCACCTGAGAAAACAGCAATAATAATAGTTTTCACTTCAGTTTCAATACAGTAGTAAGAATACAATTTACTGTATCATTGAGTGTCACTTACCTCAACAGAGTATGACATGTTGTTGTCATTATTGTCATTGATCTTGGTAAACAGGTCCTCGCATAGCTGTCCCAAAGAAATTCAGCATTAAGAAAATATTTCTAAAAAGCTAATAGTGACAAAAGCAGCAATAACAGATGATATTATAGAGTACTACCAATGGGATGATGCCTTCTTGGTCTTTTTCTTGCTTGCCCATCATGGTATATGACTTTCCCGCCCCAGTTTGCCCATAGGCAAAGATACACACGTTGTATCCCTCGAAAGCATGAAGCAGCATTTCCTCTCCTATGTCTCTATATACCTGCTTTTGACATGCATAGTTCACATCTTCTGGCTGTTGGAGACACAAACACACAATGGGACATCATCTTATTTGTGTCCAGAACAGCAGTTGTAATTATAGCAGAAGTTAAAATAGCAGCAGTTAATTAGTAAATGTATTTACAGTTCATTAAGAAACTTACGGTTGTGTGTGACCAATAGGAATAGTCAAAATTGAAGCTCTTGGTCTCCTTTGGCTGTTTTGGGTTTAGAATTGCTAGAAAACAAAAGGTACATGTCTATAAGGATACAAGCAAATGGAGAAAATGCTTGACAAAGAGTTAAATCTTTATATTAAAAGAGGCAGCTCAATACTGCATTCTGTTATCACATGTAAATGACTGACAATGACAAAATATCATTTCAAAGTATTAAAAATGTGAATAAAAGTCACTTTAGTTAAACTGCAGTTGTCAGAGTAGCGATAATCACAAGTGCAATTTGTTATGTACAGATATTTTTACAGTGCATATACTGTACAACCTTTCTTCATCATACTCAATCATTTGTAATTTCAATACTCAGACCTGTCATCTGTTGTAAAAAACTTATAATTGTAAAAACTTTTATAAGAGCATTTGTTAGAAACAGAAACTTCACTATTCCTGTAAAAACATTATTATTCACTGTTAAAAAGTAGGATTTATCATTGATTCATTCATTTTCTTTTCAGCTTAGTCCCTTTACTAATCTGGGGTCGCCACAGCAGAATGAGTCGCCAACTTATCCAGCAAATGTTTTACACAGCGGAAGCCCTTCAAGCTGCAACCCATCACTGGGAAACATCCATACACACTCATTCACACACATACACTGTGGCCAATTTAGCTTACCCATTTCACCTATTCCACATGTCTTTCAAACCGGAGCCCCCAGAGGAAACCCACACGAACACGAGGAGAACACAAACTCCACACAAAAATGCCAACTGACCCAGCCAAGGCTCGAACCAGTGACCTTCTTCCTGTGAGACAATCGTGCTACCCACTGTGTCACCATGAGGCCCAGTAGGATTTATTTGAAAAAAAAAATTGTATTTTGTTTAGCAGGCTGAATATAGCATTTCAAAATATTACTTTTTTACAGATTTTTTATGAATGAAATTTTGTTTTGAACAAAACTTTGTTTTTAAAATGCTGTGAAAAATTGTTTATACTCCCAAAAAACACTGGATATAATTTTATATAATATAATTTACACTTTATTTATTTACATTTAGACCTATAAACTTTGAAATCTGTTGATCCGATACTATATGGTTTTAGCTCTACCAAATATTAAGTACGGACTATTATATAAAATAATAATTATTCAGGTCCAAATGAACCTGAAATGTGAAAGTAAAGTTTTAATGCATTATGAGGTTTAAGAAATATTTGCCACTGCTAAATTAGTTTAGTTCAATAAATGTAATGTTCACCCCAAAATATAGTTTCTTTCTTTTGTTGAGCACAAGGATGTCAATGGCTACTAAATAGTATTCTGCAAAATATCTTTTTTTATATTCATTTAAAAAACAAAACTTATATCTGAGAAATCTCAAATTCGGAACCACTTGAGGGTGAGTAAATGGCAAGTAAATATTTATTTTTGAGTGAACTATCCCTTTAATAATTTAAGAATGCTGGTTAAAGAGCCCCTATTATGGGTTTTTGAAAAAAGACCTTCCATGCAGAGTGTAACAGCTCTAAATGAATGAAAATAACCAGCTGATGTTTAAATCTGAAAGTGCACCTTGTTTAAAAATATTGACTTTTTTAATGAAAGATTCGACTGAGAGTTGATTTAAATGATTTATCGTTCATCTGGATCTTTTGCCTGTTCGCATCGTCATCAACACGAAACAATACCAAATGTGTTCTGTGCCGGATCTGGTAAAACGTGATCGCGCCTTTCCCTTCAAGCTAGCAGAGTGTGGCTGTGTGTGGGACTGATCATGACTGAAGATGAGTGAACATTAATGAGGGAACATTTGGTGATTAATGCAATAAACTACCCTGCAATGGGGGATCCTTCTGCTGTTTGTTAAAGGAAGGATCAGAAAAGACTTTTAATATTTGGGACTTTGTCAGTGCTTGACAGAAACTTCCTCAGTACACAGTTCATGAATCAGTTTGTTCCTCCATTTCACAAATGCAAGTAAGGCCGATTAAAATGGTTGCCTCCTTGTTTTCTCTAGCTTGCAAAATATTTATTTAATTGTGTTTTGTTACTTGTAATTGCTCTACGCGGCTTGTACTGTATCTGGTTAACTCTTTATATTCTCATATCGCATCTAAAACCATGTTGAAAACGCGATGCGTGCCACTTTCTGCACAGATTTAAATGCGTTTGTGATCCTCTGCGATCCTCTGCTGTTTGTTGTTGCTATGGTCACCATCAGCTGTTCCTACACATGTGCGGAGGTCAAGTTTCAAAATAGTTTAGCTTTTGCCACTGTGTGGATTAATACTGAATGTGTGTCATGGTTAAGAATAGAGCAATATGCTGGTGTTTAACATTGCTTTAATGCACTCCTGCATTGGGTTCACAAATACACTCTGCACACTCTTCAACAATGTTGATAAGCCATGGTGATTGTTTCTCTCTGTCTCGCGCTGAACACAGGCGACCAATTGCAACAGACTGGGTCATCAGACCAATCAGCGCAGATTAGCATTGTGCTAAGGAGGGGTTTGGGAACAAATGAATCCCTGAATGAAACATATGGGAGTCGTTGGGATAATTAGGTAAAAATAAATGTATATTATAAGACGATGAAAGTGTTTTTTGACCTTGAATGCACATAAGCCTGTTGTTTGAGACCCCCAAAACCAAAATATGACCTTTTTTAATGCATAATGTTTTTTCTATCTGTTTATTTACCCACAAAATCCATGTCAAAAAAAGACTATATTAGTATCTCAAAATAGCCATCAATATATTCTGCATTGCTAATGAGCCCTATATGGCTTTATTTGCATATGTAGGCATGTTTGAAGACAGATGAGTTGTGAATCTGAAAATGAGGTCATGAACCTCCAGCATCCTCTGAACAGCACAAAGCCGTTGCAGTGTGTCTGACCTCACGCTCTGCACCAGCTGACTCTGTTTTCCCACTCACACTGCAGGCTGAACAACGGGACGCTTTACAGTTTTCTGCGCTGCTCTGGAAACAAGAACTGGAAATGCCAATCAATTCTTCTTCCGAAATGGAGCAGAGCTTCCAGCATGCAGCTGAGAAAACTGACCAGTGACAAATATCTTACACCTCAAACTCCATTTAAAACCTGCATTATTTTTAAAATCCATGTCCTTATTTTTAGACCCACAGAATCATTATTTAACAAAACAATCATAACAGTCATATTTAAACAAAATACTGACAATATTTTTTCAGAATAACAACATATTGTATGAACAGCAACTTCCAAAAAATTTTATTGTTAGTACGATTTACCATGTTATTACTGCATTTAATTCTTTCAAATTTTAAATGACACCTACAATAACATAAACCAAAAAATAGACCACACGGAAATTAATAAAGTTTAAATAAATCTCTTTTGAATTAAAATGAGCATGTTTATTTCACCATTTTATTTGAAAGCAACATCAAAACTGCGCAGATTTTATACTGAAAAGTTCTAAGACAAAATAAATTCATTTTACATGCATAAACTTTCACTTTCAGATGAAAAGGCCATTAATTTTTTATGCTGCAAGATACATACAAGATCTTTGATGGAGTCTGGGGACAGTTCAAATTGTTCCTAAACCGTAGTTAAGTTGGAAATGTTGTTAATTAATGGTCATAATTTTTGATGTAAAATACTAAGAAGCTTTTGTTTTGTTTAGTTTTTTTTTTGTTTTGTTTTGTTGTTGTTTTGACTTCTGTATTATCTGAGTGTAAAGTTGAAATGCAATAAAGATAATTTATTCAATGAAACAGGAAAAGACTTAATGCTGCGGTTCCGCAGCATTCGGTCACGCACCAGTCGACTGAAGGAAAGTTTCTTCCCTCAGACTATCAGGCTGATGAACACTTAACACACCCCACACAAACTCTTCCATACCCCACACTGCACACCATAAAGATGTAGCATGCACTGCACTTTAACCAATCCATACTTAAACAATACTGCCTACAACTATGTGTACACCTATCCATCGTACGCATCACTGTCACATTGCCAAATTTACACTGTTTTGTTTCTTTTTTGTGAGTATGTTGTTGTATTTTGCACTGTCTGTATTTGCACTGTCTGTATTTTACACTGTCGCTGTATTTGCACTGTCTGTATTTTGCACTGTCTGTTTTTTTTTGCACTGTTGTTGTATTTGCACTATCTGTATTTTTCACTGTCTGGAGCCAGCACCTAAGCTTTTCACTCATCATAGCACACGTGCTGCTGATGATGTGACAATAAAAGTGATTTGATTTTGATTTGATAAACTGACATTGACTTGGCATATATAAATATCCCCCCATTTCTGAAGATTTATTTAAACAAACCACTAGTGCATGCCTTCTATGGATGATTTGTTTTTTCAACATTTTCTTTGTAATGTATTATCTAGAATAATCTGTAACTAATTTAAATAACATGTGCCCCCCCACCCTTTTTCTTTTTTGTCATTTCATTTTTATCCTTTTTTTTTGTTTTGTATGTTTCTTTATTGTTGTTTTTCCTCTAAATTGATAACAAAGATGTAAATATGATTGTGATGTTATATTTTAATATTTTTATTAAATCTAAATAAAAAAGAATGTTAGAAAAAATTTTATTGACTTAAATGCAAAAAACATATTTAAAATAAAACATATACTATGGACGGCAACGCAGTGGTGCAGTAGGTAGTGCTGTCGCCTCACAGCAAGAAGGTTGCTGGTTCGAGCCTCGGCTGGGTCAGTTGGCATTTCTGGGTAGAGTTTGCATGTTCTCCATGCGTTTGAGTGGGTTTCCTCCGGGTGCTCTGGTTTCCCCCACAGTCCAAAGACATGTGGTACAGGTGAATTGGGTAGGCTAAATTGTCTGTAGTGTATGTGTGAATGAATGTGCATGGATGTTTCCTGGAAATGTGTTGTGGCTGGAAGGGCATGTGTTGCGTAAAACAAATGCTGGATAAGTTGGTGGTTCATTCTGCTGTGGCGACCCCAGATTAATAAAAGGACTAAGCCGAAAAGAAAATGAATGAATAATCTATGGACAAAAATAATTATGTATGATATGGGAAAAACATTACTAAATGTTTTCTGACAATAGAATTACTTCCAACATAGTTTTACAATTTATATTTTTGGCACATAACGATACAAAAATTGCCTTAATTTATAATATTTTACTATAATTTTATCCCCCAAAGAGAATAAAATATGAAAAAAGATCTGTATTTAAGAGTTTTAAGTAAATCATTTAAATAAAATTAAATGTGTTTTGTTCCACTAGCAAAAAAATGCATTTATAGAATTATTATAAATTTCTGTGAAATATAAATTAAATTCATTTCCATTATTATCAAAACTATATTTTTATCATGAGCAAATTATTTTGCTACATTTGTTGTATATTAGTGACTATGGTGTTAATGTGCCACTCGCAGCATAATAGACAAGATGAGGTGATCATTAGATGTTTTTTGTGTTTATGGATTAATATTGCTGTTGCTAAAAATGATTTTCTGTACATCTACTAATAAGTATTTTGTTATTCCAAACATCAAATTTTAAATCAACAAATACGGTCAAGAAATAAGAAATACAAAAAGAAATATTCTGTTATTAAGAAAAAAACATAAAACACTGCATCTGATTAAGTTGTTGACAGCACATTTAACCAATTAAAACAAACCTTGACCAAAAACTAAACCAAGAGCCCGTCCCCTCTGACATTTCATTTTCAAACCTGTATGCGCTAATATTTTCTCTCATTGGGGTGCTGCTGATGAGAGACCCTGAAAATGAATATTTCATCACAAGCATAAATTATTATACAGCGCGCTGTCAATCATCTCCTACTTAAATGAGATCCGGAACAGATGTAGGAACAATGATGGACAGCGAAACAAGATATTTTAAAAGATCACTCACTAGTAGTGTTGCCAGACATCTGGATGATACACTTGCTGTCTTTGCCGATCTCTCGTGAGTTGAAGGGTCGGACCCTCACGGCTACTTTCACCGAGGCTCCTGCCATGGTGAAATCTGAGTGCTGGGGTTCTGCTACTGCACCGGATCTGATGGACCGAAGCCCAGCCAGGAATCAGAGGCCGTCTGCCAACTGGAGAGAAAAACACTGTCATTATGATACTGAAAAAAACACTGACATTGGGATGTTTTGTTCATATTTTGAACAGAATTTCACTAGATGGTGTGAATAGCTTGAATATTTGAGTATATTCAAGGAGAGGATTTCGTAGGACAGATAATCTGCATAAATAAAACAGATTTTACAATTTTCTGGAACGAGAACGAACTCAAGAACGAACTGTATGAGAAGGAACTTTTTATGTACAGAAATAAAATAATCAAAGGTTAATAATAATAATAATAATAATAATAATAATAATAATAATTTCTGACATTTATATAGTGCTTTTCTGGAAACTGTAAGTGCTTTATGCATTTTTGGGAGGGGGAATCTCCTCATCCACCACTAGTGTGCAGCATCCACCTGAATGACGCGACGGCAGCTGTAATGCGCCAGACCGCACACCACACACCAGCTGATTGATGAAGACAGTTATGATATGGCAAGGGTAAGAGGCCATGATGGACAGAGGCCAGTGGGCAAAATTGGCCAGGATGCCGGAATTAAACCCCTACTCTTCTTCGAGGGACATCTTGGGATTTTTAACATCTCATCCGAAAGACGGTGCTTACTGAGCAGTATAGAGTCCCCATCAATACACTGGGGCATTAGGACCCACACAGACCTCAGGTTAAGCGCCCCCTGCTGGTCTCACTAACATCACTTCCAGCAGCAACCTAGCTTTCCCACAAAAAATGCAGGGTTCCACACAATTTATTCATGTTGACCCAACACAAATCGATTAAGTTAACTTAACACTTTTAATAAATTTATGTGAACTTAACATTAAAAAATTCAGTTATCCCAATAAAATCTCAAGAATTGTGTTGTTTCAGCTCATTTTAAATAAGTAGTTTGAACAAATGTTTTTTCGAGTGCAAGTGGTCTCACATCCAGGTGCTAACCAGGCACAGTCCTGCTTAGCTTCAGTGGGCAACCATGTTAGAGCTGCTGAGAGCTAGCTGCTGACTAAATAAATAACACTGCATTGTGTAAAAAATAAACCATCTTTGTTAAAATGTAATAATTTCTTGTACACAAATGGTTTAAATACGGTCAAAATCTCACAGTCACAGGCCTTAAAAACAAAGCAAACAAGCTGATGAAAAACTTACACTCAGCGAAGGTTTTTAACTATAATCCCACTCAAATTTCCTAACGGATGAATAAACTAAAACTGGACAATACAGATTCTGCAATTGCGGATTACCATAATCTGATATCGATGATGAAACAATATATTTTACAGCCCTACTCAGGGCCAGACATTGGACAGACAGTGATTTGAGGCTCTAAGAATTCCATGTATGGGGCCCTAGCATTGAAACTCAAAACATTCTCTATAGATATTTTTTTCTCTGTAGATTTTTATTTTTTTTTTGTAAATAAACTGTGTGTTAAAAATAGTACTATATTTAAAGTGGAACCTTTATCTTCTTAATGTAAAATTATTTACAATAAATTCACAAATAAAAAACAAGTTCTCACACTAATTAGGTTGCAGTTATTCATTCATTCATTCATTCATTCATTTTCCTTTCGCTTAGTCCCTTTATTCATCAGGGATTGCCACAGCGGAATGAACCACCAACTTATCCAGCATATGTTTTATACAGCAAATGCCCTTCCAGCTGCAACCAAGAACTGTGAAACATCCATACACTCTTACATTCACACACATACACTACAAACAATTTAGTTTATTCAATTCACCTATAGCACATGCCTCTGGACTGTGAGGGACATCGGGGCACCCTGAGGAAACCCATGCGATCACGGGAAGAACTCCACACAGAAATGCCAACTGGCCCAGCTGGGGCTCGAACCAGCGACCTTCTTGCTGTGACTGAGGTGACAGTGCTAACCACTGAGCCACCGTGCCACCCAGGTTACAGTTAATTAGCCATATTTCAGATGTATTTCACAAACAATCAAAATAATCTTTTCACCATTTCTCATGTAAATGAGTAATCGCAGTTTGTGAATCTGTGACCATCAGTGTTCACAGGGAAATTTTCCTTTATATGAACAGCCCTCATCATCTGACAGGTGTTTTGGCCAGAAAGCAGGAACGTTCCACTATTCATGGGGGGCCCCAGTTTTTGAAAAGAAGTAATAACGTTAAAATCTTAATGGTTATGAAAAGATTTTACAACATATTTTTTTAAGAGCTATATGATTAATACAGGCTTCTTGGCATTAGTTGGGTCCCCCTAATTCCAAAGGACCCTATGTGGCTGCTTACCTCGCTTATTGGTTAAGTCCACCCCTGGCCTTACTATACATTCTTGAAAGTTAAAGGTGCTGCGACCACCAACAAGCAGTTTTCACAATGCCACTGAATAATCACCCCTATTAGGGCGTAGGCAAAACCTGGCCTTGTGACAATCGTGTTAATGACTCATTTATGTCAAGTTGTCATAACAGACATCTCAAACAATGTAACATTTGAAATTACACAACTGAGAGCAAATGTCACTTAAAGGTTCTGTAAAATTTAAGTTTTTTTAGATGTTAGTATCAGTATGTTAGTCTGAAGAATATATATTACCTAGTGTGCTAAAAAACAGTAACAAAATTTGCACTTAGAACATATAAAACTGATATAAAGATTCAATGAAATTAAGATTTTTTCACATCATCTCATACTTCAGTGTCTCATTAAACCAATCAAAAGCTCTCTAGTATCTGACATGGTCCACGCCCCTTTAAAACACTTTACATTTGCTTTTCATTTAATGAGCTTGAGCTCAACCACTCTGACCGGCGCTATTGGCTGTTTTTTTAAAAGGGAGGAGCTACTCTGTTACACATCTCTTCGTGTTTCAGTTAAGATTACATCAAACATTAAATAAAAAATGCACATTTTAAAGCACTTCACATGACCTTATGAACACCCCTCCAGGTAAATATTTATACAGGGTCACTAAACTCACTCTACTTTGAGGGTTACAAGCTAGAATGAAACAGATACATGTTTGATGATAAACCCAATTCTAAATAGTTAATATTACCATTTTAATAATCATTATTTAATAGCATGTTTAATTGCAGTGATAAATAAAAACTATAATGAATTTTATAAAGAATAACATAATCCCTGAATCAACCCTTATTGTGCACAAACCAGGCTACAAATGACCTAAACTTTCTAAATCTAAAAAGATTTAGTACAGCAATTCACCTCAAGAGATAATTAAGGAAAATCCCCATAAATCTGTTCAGGTGATTGAATTGGCTAAGTTACGCCATTGACAATCTAATTTAGGTAATGGAGCTCTCTGAGATCCAGACCATGACTCATCAGGACTTTTATCACATTCAGTAGATTACTGTACTCACGTGAACTCTAAAACTAGCTGAAACAAAACAGCCTTGCAAACAGTTATTGGATCCATACGGTATTGGTGGATAATTAAAAGAGCAAATAAAATAAACAGCATGCTTAAATTTGAAGCTAAGGGCACAGTCAGTCAGCATACAAAGTTAAAGAGATTGTTCACACCAAAATACATTCATTCATTCATTCATTTTCATTTGACTTAGTCCCTTATTTATCGGGGGTCACCACAGCGTAATGAACCATTAACTTATCCAGCATGTGTTTTACACAGCGGATGCCCTTCCAGCTGCAACCCAGTACTGAGAAATACCCATACACTCTATCATGCACATACACTACGGCCAATTTAGTTTATTCAATTCATCTATAGCGCATGTGTTTAGACTGTGGAGGAAACCAGACCACCCTGAGGAAACCCACGCCAACACAGGGAGAACATGCAAAATTCACACAGAAATAGCAACTGGCCCAGCAAGAACTCGAACCAGCGACCTTCTTGCTGTGAGGCGACAGTGCTAACCACTGAGCCACTGTGTCGCCCTCACACCAAAATGAAAACTTAATCACTATTTTCTCACCCTCAAGTCTTTCTAAATATTCATGAGTTCTTTCTTCTGTTGAACACTGAAGAGGATATTTTGGAAAAAAGCTGAAAACCTGTAACCATCGACTTCCATAGTAGTCCATAGTATTAAAAAAATACAATTGTAAAGTTTTTAGGTTTCCAGCTGTCTTCAAAAAAAATTCTATGTTCAACAGAAGAAAAAAAAGTCAAAAATGTTTGTAACAAGTAAATGTTTGAGTAAATCATGACAGAATTGTAAGTTTTTGATCCTAAGTTTTTTGTATTTATTTTAGGTCAAGAACCCACTAAAAGCTATTTGAGCTATTTAAAGTCATTGTTTAGATGATTTACTTCTCATTTGTCAGTTTTTTTGCTCTTGTGTGTATGATTTTTATATTTTTATCATCTTAAGCATGCCTTGCTGAATCCAAAACATCATTTTAGTGCTAATAAAGGATTGAGCCATTGATAAGGGAGAGAAATTAAGAAAGATGGAATTGTGCATTTTTATTTGGATGTTTGACATAATCGCAACCAAAACATAAAGAGACGGTAGGACATATATAGTGTAGCTCCTCCCCTTTATAAAAAAACATCCAATAGTGTTTTGTTATACCACAGCTTTGCCGGTGAGAGTGGTTGAGCGTAAGCTCATTAAATGAAAAGCAATGTGAAGCGTCTTGAAGGGGGCAGGACATGTCTGTCACGTTTGTGGGTCTTTCAGTTTTTCTTGCATGTGTGTGTGTGTGTGTGTGTGTGTGTGTGTGTGTGTGTGTGTCTGTGTGTGGGAAGTGAATGTGTCTTGTTTGGGTTCTTCACCGCGTGGTGTGTGTGTGTGTGTATGTGTGTTTACATTCATTAGCTGGGTGGTCACGTGTTTTGTCGCTACTCTCTACGCACAGGTGTTTGTTATTAGTCAACAGCTGATGTGCGTTCCGCGCGCTATATATGTTCAGTGTTTTGTAGTTAGCTTTATCAGTTTGTTGTTTGTTCACTCCTGTGTCTGCCTCTGTTAGACTTTTTTCGCTCGCTTGCTTGGGTGGAGGCTCTCCGTCATAACCTGTTTCTGTTGGACCTTAAGCAAGTCTCTGTCTCTTTGATGTTGTTGCCACTGCCTACTCTGAAGACAACATTATCTTTGAGAGACTTCACCTCATATACGTTCCTCTTATGAACTTTACCGTGGGTAAACTCTACGATTTCCTTGAGAGCGGCTCCTTAGCGCGACCTTCCCCTTCCCTCGATATCTGGTGAGATATCTGTGAGAGACTGCTTACGACGCTGGTTCACGGATGAACCTTCATCGCTGTTTGGCATGTCGTATTCTGGTGTGAGCATCCTTGCCCTACACTATATCTGATGAGATCAATACCAGTTGTGACTTTTTAAATAAATTATCTTGTTTTCACTTGCATTTGGGTCTCCTGTGTTTGTATGTCAGATACTAGAGAGCATTTGATTGGTTATAATGTGATGAGAAACTGTAGAGTGAATTGACATGAATAAAATCATTTATCTATTTGGGCAGAAGTGACAAACAACATTTAGTAACAAGCTTTACATGTTTATATCTTCTAAATAAGAATTTTGTCACTGTTTTGGGGCACACTAGCTTATATATATCCTAAAAACTAATAATACTGAAACTAACATCTAAAAAAAAAACTTTATTTTAATTACATGGGACCTTTAAAATATCTTTCACTGTGGTTAATAGAAAAAAGCTGAAAGTTTTAAGAGTTTGAAGCCACTTGAACCCTCAAGAAGTAAATAAATTTTTATTTTTGGCTGCAGGACAATGCTAACATGTTCCTCTGACAAGTTTTGATAACTGCGTGTGTCTAGTATGTGTGATCATTTGTACAGGTATGTGGGAACAAGTGGGGAAAAAAAGAGTAAGAGAGCACATTTCACAGATACACCGATTATTTAGTGCGAAAACAACAAATTAGTTTACATTCTTTTACCCTATATGCTAGTTTGCAATGATCCTTAAAATGGACTCTTTTCACAAGACTGTTATGACGTGTTTAACGGTCATCATAATCTTAAATCCTTGAAAGTTTTTAATATTTAGATTAAAAAAACATATGAACATTTATACTTTGTACAGTATTTATGTATGTATTGTATGATCTTTGCATCCAATTACAAAAAAACTAATTATGGCTTATGTGAGGTGTTTGCAATCCAGAGTCTATGGGTTTGAGATTAAATATGACGTTATTCTCTCCTCTGGCTGCCGTCATCAGTCTCACACCGTTTACCCTCTTTTTCTGAAAGTCATAACACCATTGTGGCGTTTTTCTTTTTTTTATTTCAGCAAATAGGGTTGTAAAAATATTATTTGTTATACTCTCCCATTTACTGCGCTCTAAGCTTACCCAACTATGACCTTCTGTTGTTGAGAAACCGAAAATTTGAAAAGGGTCTATAGTTAAAAATTATTGCTATAGTGAAATTACCTTAGAATTTTCATTAGCCAATCAGAATCAATCATTCAGCAGCCCCTCTATATAAAATTAACTTACTGTACAATCCTCCTGCCATTCTATACAGTATCTGAGAATTATGCAGCCATATGACTAATAATGAGTGATCTCATAAAAAAAGTGATGTTATTGTATAGTAATGGGCTCCTGTAAACCTCACACACAAGATACTCATAGCTAATCAAAAGATCAGATAACAAATATGCAACTACCACAATTTTTTTACTTTTCTTAAAAGTTACTTATATCTCTACTTAACACATTTAAGCTCATGTCATTTAATGATTTAATTACATTAATTCACTTTCTTGTAATCCTAAAAACTTTGTAATAAACATTTTGTTATAATATTAGTTTCAGCTTCATCCAAATATTGACTGAGATTATGTTTACAGATATGATGTCACATTGACTTACATACATTTAGAAATGGCATAACATCTGGTAAAATGGACATACATGTTATGCAAACATTCTTGGGTACCCGAATTTCAGACAAATTAATTTTAATTGTAGTTAGTTTATAAAGATGTGAATGACTTAGCAAAAGACATTATAAACAATATAACTGCCCTCCCTACACTATTATTAATAGTAGCCTGTATGTTCATTATAACCCATTTTTTACTGACAGACATCCTCAGTAAAAAATAAATGTGGGTCAAAATATCTTTAAAAATCTTTGATTATAATAATGAATTAGAAACACAACAACTTAATAGGACATCGCTTTAGCCTAAAAATAAAAACTTAATTATATAACTATATTATATAACATTATTTAAAAAACATTAAAAAACATTAGTTTGTTTCCAACATCATATGCTAAATTACACTGTTCATTATTAAGATGATTATTTGGCAACTTTATGTGGAATTGCCCTGTAAAAAAAATAAAAATGAAGCAACTATAAAAAATAAACTGTGAATACATTTGACAGCATTTGACTGATTTATTTATCTAGAATCTAAGATTACGCTATTTTCCAACCTTCAAGAAATGTGTTGTGTTTGTACACAATAGTGAGTGTTACTTTTATCATAAAAAAATAGTGCTCGTAGAGTCTGCTGAAAATGGCTGCCCTTATACCGTCCGCCGCTACAATCATGATTCAGCTCTGATGGACGGGCATTTGCGTCAGCTTCAGCCCACCGGCAAAACAAACTAAATGAAGCCGTTTCAGCGGTCATTAGGCAAACCAAGAAAGACAGGCAGCGAATCTAAACAAGGTTATGATATGAATATGTATTCCATCTGCTTATATTCAGAGCAGCCTCTGCGTAGATGCTGAGGTGCGGCAGTAACAACCCAAACAACACAAATAGGCTACACACAATTTGAACGCACAAGATTGTAAAGAACGAAACACTTAACACGATTATGATTGCATAAACATAAAGTTAATCATCGGTTAGCACCGAATAATCGTTACTTATACGTGTCGCATCACGGTTGTTTTGAGATGTTAAAGAAGATGACGCGCCTGTTACTACGGCACTATTTTCTCAACAGAATACAGTCAAATATACCGAATTTAATTTCAAATGATAATATTCAATTGGTTAATCGTTTCTTGATGCTTTTAAAATTTAAAACATCTGAAAATGTCCTGATTTCGTGACTTGGCCTCACCCTGCCAACATAAACAGCATCCTTCAGCACCATGACTAGTCGCAGGACTGTCAACACATGTAGAAAACGCAATAATAACGATGTCATTCAATACTCATTATGCCAATAATATATAGTATGTTATATAAACAACAAAATTAGCATCATGACACTAACTCAAATTTGAACAAATAGTTATATCTATCTATCTATCTACCTATCTATCTATCTATCTGTCTATCTGTCTGTCTGTCTGTCTGTCTGTCTGTCTGTCTGTCTGTCTATCAGGGTATAGAACGTTTTTATGAAGACCCTTTTTATGTTCTCCTTAATATTTTAGCTTGCTGTTTTTGCATTTCAACAACCTCGAAATGGTGTCCGGACACAACAACAACGGAAACAGTGCACCACCCTGTTTTCATTCTCACAACAGACATGAATGAACACTGGTTATAAAACCTGTAACGACAATAATCAAGATCTCTCGATTACCTGATTCCCGAAGGTAATATCCTGTTAAGGTTGCGCACAGCAGTGGGTTATTCCATCAATCTGCATCCATCCGCGGTCTCCTTCCTCTCCCAGCTGTTGTGTTTTCTCTCTGGGCTCTCTGTAGCCTCTCCCTGCTTCAGCACCATCAATGCAGGTGGAGCCCCCGCTGGCAGGACCAGGGCCTGGTGAGCAGTGGCGGTGCGTCAGGACGGGATGGGTGGGGGGTTTGCGGGATGAGCCAACGGGATGATGGAGGGAGGGTTAGTGGATGTGCGGATGAGCGAGAGAGAGAAAGTTTCTTCAGCCTAACACAAAATGGCTCTTACGGTGGAGCCCAGGATGCTGATGAGGCAATGACGTCATGCGTGAGGAGCAGTGATGAGAGAGGCGCAGACAGAAAGGAAGGGTGTGATGTGAGTATAAAAAAAGAAAAGACCGCGGTCATGGATTTACTTCCGTGTCCTCGGGTATAGACCACAGTGTTGAAGACATAAAGAGCTCATCTGAAATTCTAAGCGTTTGTGATTCAGTATGCAGAGCACGGAGACGCTCAAGGGATTCATTGTGAAGGACTAAGGACGCTTATACAAGGAGACAAACAACTCTGCATAACATGTCTGGATTTTAAAAAAAGTATTTACGTTATTTGTTTAGTAATTTATTCATTTTATCCATTAATTGAAAAAAAACTGGTGAAAAATGACAAAAAAATATTTTCTTTTTCCTTTTTTTCAAAATGTTTAGAACAAATCAAACAAAAAAAATATTTTCAAAGAAATATTAAAACAAAAAAAACACAAGTGTCGAAGGTCACCGAATACAATCTTAATTACACTCATATTTATGGTTGATAAAATGTTGCTATATAAAGTTTTGTTAAGGGTTACCTATCAAAGATTACAGGCTCCAGATATATATAAATAAAAGCACCACTATAAAATTAAAACATTACATTTTTTCTCAACCATTTACCCCAGTATGCGGAAATTTTCTAGGCTTGTTGTCTCAAGGAAAGTGTCAGTACTTCCAAATCATACACCTCTTTAATAACGTTTATATACATACATACATACAAACATACTTACACACACACACACACACACACACACACACACACACACATCGTACCTTAACAATGAGGAAAAATCAAGAGAAGCAAAAAAAATGGAAAAATTTAGTTTTGTAGGTTGTAATTTATTTTTGCTATATTTTGCTGAATTTAATTGTATTATCTTTTAGTTTCTAAATTGGTGACAAAAATATTATTTTAATAAATATATCTGTTTAATAAATCTGTTCTGTTTAAATGCACATAAATGTGTATATATATATATATACTATACTATACTATACACACGCACGTTTGATGAACTAGGTTTATTAGGTATGGGTTTAAGTAATGTTATATATGGCTTTTTGTTTATATGTTGGTCAAAATAAAAGTTTTTATTGTTGAGATTGAAAATCTGGGTTATTTCAACACACATTTATCGTGCTGTACAAAATACAAAGATGTCTGAAAACCTATAATTTTGTCATTTTGACCAACAGTATTTTATTTTGCTCTAAACGACAATATTTTTATACATAAGGCATTTTAAATTATAATTTGTACATCCAGAGCAGCCTATTAAGAATTTCCAAGTTGTCTCTAAATTTTTCTTCACTAGCTGTTGTTGACAAATGCAATGATTTACATTTTTTTCTAACATTATATATTTGTAATCTTGGGTTTTACTGTTTTAAAATCAGATCAAAACATACTGTAACGACATTAGTGAAGTAAAACCGTTTGTGCAGAGCAGCTCCATCTACTGTCCATCTGATATAATTCTGCTCGCTACATTACACATCAATGTAAATGTTGCCTGGCAAACACACATATTGAATATGTTTTTGCATTGTAGTTTAGTAGGTTCAAGGTCAGTCTGAATGTCTCCATTAGCCAAGACAAGCGTTACATCAGGGCATGTGTCGTGTCTTTCACAGAAGCATGGCATGAGTTGGTGTGTGCGTCTTTGGCCTGTACTGTGGGTGTCGAGCTCCACCACAGTGCAAAGGCCACACAAGGGTAAACATTGCATTTCCACTTATTTACTGTGTAGACTAATTATTTACTGTTGGATAAGTGATGGAGAACAGTGCTCGGGCCAAAGTCCACGTTCTGACATCAGCATCTGCTTTCTATGACACAAAACCGCTGCATTTGAGAATCACTGTTCTCATCAGGCACTTTTGTACAGAGTAAGCATTTCAGCTCTAGATGGGAACAGCACAGTCTGTTCATGTTATATTTAGAAATATGGTCAATCAACAATCATTATTATATTGAACAGGCCTATTATATTAACACATTTGATCTATTAAAGGATAGGCACACCTAAGACGCATTATATTAATAATAATAAATAATATTGTAATTACTCTTTGAGCATATGACCATATTTAAGACTATATAAATATGAATGTCTGGTCTAATCGTTATTATTATTATTATTGTTATTATTATAAATAATGAGGTATTAATAATTATTTGTCATTATGACCATTAAAAATTGATGGTCATTATGACCATTTAAAATTAATAATCATTAAATATATATTTATATATATATTAATGGCCATATTTCTATAACTGTGTATGAGCAAAGTAAATAAACATGAATAGAGTCATCAGAAATCTAATTATAATAAAGCTACAATACAATTATTTATTAGTATATTATAATTAGTAGCATTTACTGAATTAGATACACATACACTAACCGGCCACTTTATTAGGTACACCTTACTATTACAGAGTTGGACCCCTTTTTGCCTTCAGAACTGCTTTAATCCTTCGAGGCATAGATTCAACAAGCTACTGGAAAATTCCTCAGAGATTTTGGTCCATATTGACATGATTTAATCAAGCAGTTGCTGCAGATTTGCCAGCTGCATATCCATTATGCAAATCTCATCCCAAAGTGCTCCATTGGATTGAGATCTGGTGACTGTGGAGGCCATTTGAGTACAGTGAACTCATTGTCATGTTCAAGAAACCAGTCTGATATTATTCAAGCTTTATGACATGGTGTGTTATCCTCCTGGAAGTAGCCATCAGAGGATGGGTAGACTGTGGTCATAAAGGGATGGACTTGGTCAGCAACAATACTCAGGTAGGCTGTGACGTTGACACGATGCTCAATTTGTACTAATGAGCCCAAAGTGTGCCAAGAAAAAATCCCCCACACCATTACACCACCACCAGCTGCTGTAGCCAATCCGCCTCAAGGTTGGATGTGTTGTACGTTCAGAGGTGCTCTTCTGCATACCTCGCTTGTAACGAGTGGTTATTTGAGTTACTGTTGCCTTTCTATCAGCTGGAACCAGTCTGGCCATTCTCCTCTGGCATCAACAATGCATTTGCACCCACAGAACTGCCGCTCATTGGATATTTTCTCTTTTTCGGACTATACTCTGTAAACCCTAGAGATGATTGGGCGTGAAAATCCCAACAGATCAGCAGTTTCTGAAATACTTAGACCAGCCTGTCTGGCACCAACAAGCATGCCACATTCAAAGTTACTTAAATCACCTTTCTTCCCCATTCTGATGCTCCGTTTGAATTGCAGCAGATTGCCTGGAGCATGTCTACATGCCTAAATGGATTGAGTTGCTGCCATGGGATTGACTAATTAGAAATTTGTGCTAACAAACAGTTGGACAGGTGTACCTAATAAAGTGGCCGGTTACTTTAATCCTGTACTGGTATAATAAAATATTTAAATAAAAATTTAAATAATGTAAATTTAGCTACCAGATATACTTGCCCAGAATCTATTTGAAATGAATCAACACTAATTATTTATATGCAAACGTGAACAAATGTCTTTTTGTTGTTTGATGAGCTGCACGGACCAATGAAATGTCAGCTGGATACATTAGCGTGTGCATGTGTGTTTGTTCACATCAACCAATCGACTGTGTTGATAAGTGCACACTCCTCCACTGAGCTTGTCAACAAGTGAAGAATAAATGGATCAATAGCTACAGCACCTGCCTGTATACAAGGATGTAAACAAAACATTTTTGACTATTTGACATGTTTCTGGCTAAAAGGAACAGATATGAGCGATTAAGCACGTATGGCCTCTCAAAAATATTATTAAATATGAATCGACAATTTCCTTTCACGATAGCCTTTACTAATGGAGTGCAACGCAATTTCTTTTCCAGCACCGAGATGTTGAGCTCTGTGAAAAAGCTCAGATAAACACGTGTGCTCTGTTTATTTTTGTCAGGACGCCAGGGGTTAAAATATTGCCTTCTAGACTAGAGGACAACAATAGGAAAACTTATAGCTTTACAAAATGTACAGGACCTTAGTTAGCATACAGGTGTTATAGCGGTTCATAACATCCCTCGTATGCACTTCTGGTCCGTTATACCTTGTTTGGAAGATGAAGGGAGGAGAATTTTTGCGCCAAAAGCGTGACGCATGTCGGTGTGTGAACTAGGGGTCAAAGACCTGTTCATTTAAAATGTTGGAGAAACGCAGAGTTTTGTCGTTCAGTTGAACAGCAGAGCGAGAGGAATCATGATGCCGAGGACTGTCCTGTCCAGGTGCGCACGCCTGACGCAACAGATGCCGCTGGAAAGCGCGCTCTCCGGCAAACAAAGTGTTCAGCGCGGGATGTCATCTCTCAGCGTCCCTCCACCGGCCAGCATGCTCCGGCCGCTCGAAGCTCCGTTACGGTACCTGTTTGGACCAGGACCATCCAATGTGCCGCCTCGTGTTTTGGCGGCAGGAGGGAGACCTATAATAGGTCACATGCACTCGGAAATGTTCGGGGTAATTCTCTCACTTCAGTTTGACACAACGACGCCGTTGTTTTATTTGGACTGATGGAAAGGCAAATTAGTTTAACACACAGGGCTGCAAAGTCGGCAAAAATGTAGCTAAATAAACGTAACTGAAATAAATCGCAAACTTGGTTTATTTTTAATAAATAATAATAATGATAATAAAAAAAATTCAAGGTTAACGTTTCTTTAGAAATTCACTTTTAAAACGTGGTTATGATGTTAAATTTATAACTCAAACCAAGTGGTTAATGACGATAATAAAAATGTCAAAATCAAAAAATATGTTAAATCGGTTACTCTTAATACCAATACATATGTAGATATTAACATCTCTAAATATGATACTCTTATATATTATACTTGTTATAAACAACAAAAATGTAATGTTCAATATTCATATTTAAATATGCATATCCATAACGTGTCTTTTTAACAGTAATAAAACATCTATTAATATTTATAAATATCTACAAATATTAATACTTTTATCAGATTAGTTATAAATGTACAAAAAGTTAATCAACGATTTATTTTTTTATTTGTTTAATACAAAAACTTATTGTGGTTATTGACAAAATATTTTGTTATTCTATAAAGTATTTTTCAATACTCAATACTCTTATTGAACAAAAGTTATTAACGCATAGACATATAGTTAACGTATACATATAGTAAACGTATTACACTGAAAAAGAAAATTCAAGCACTTCATCCAAATTAAAAAAATTATCTTTTATTTCAGTTTAATATTATTTGTTTTATTTTTTTAAGTAACACATTTTAAGCTCAAAATATAGTTCAATATAAATGTTTTTGATTAAGAGCTCAACTAAGAAATATTTGATTTGACCAATGTAAAATGTTAAGGTTACTCACACAGGCCAGCATGCATATTAAACAGAAACTCAATATGATTTGTGCTTTTATGGACTTAAAAAATATTGTTTAAAACATGATTTATTTTTCAGTGCCTCAAGTGATCGAATTTAGATGTGAAACCATTACCCTACATTTTTTTTAATGGATGAATTTTATGGAAACTGTTGTTTTGATTAAAGTTTAACTTCTTGTTTTGAACAAAAAGAGAATTTAAATTATTTGACTTTCTACAAGACAAATATGCTTTGTACTAGGTTATATAAAATTGTTTTCATGGAAATAGAACTTAAGGAAAAATTTATTATTTTTCTTTGGGTCAAGTGATCAAATTTAGATGTCAACCATTACCCTAATTTGTTTAATTGAACAAAAAAAGCTTATTTCCAGTGTAACAAAAATAGTAATACTAAAATTAAAAAACAGCAATTGTTTGTTTATATTTGTTTTAATATTTACAAAAAAATCTAAAGGTGTCTTTGCTAACTTTAATGCACTGTGAATTATTAATTTTATTTAAAGTTCATGTTAATTAATGCACTATCTATTGTTAACAAATAAGCAATATTGAAATAATCATCAAATTATATATTTGAGATATTTAAAATTTTAAGAATGTCAGTCAGTAAAAAAGACCTACTCTTTTAACTTCACAACCTAAAATTTTTTACTTTTGTTGCAGATTATGAATGAGATTAAGCAGGGAATTCAGTATGCATTTCAGACCAATAACAGCATGACTCTGGCCATGAGCGGCTCTGGCCACACAGCAATGGAGTGTGCAGTGTTCAACATCGTGGAGCCTGGAGAAAGCGTTCTGGTCGCAGTCAATGGAATCTGGGGAGAACGAGTCGCAGAAATCGCAGAGCGCATGGGTATGAACAATAATAACGTCAGTCCACTGTTCTGTAGAAATTCAATATAATCTGTTAATGGGAACACACTTGACTTTCACCAGGTGCAAAGGTTCACACATTGGCAAAAGCACCTGGAGGACATTTCACAAATGCAGAAATTGAACAGGTAAAACTGTGCTTCATCTAAATGTGATGCTAAGTCAAATTTAGATAGCATATTTTTTATGACCACTGAAAGTTATATGACTAACAGAGCAAACTCAACGTTTATCTGTCTACAGGCTCTGGCAAAACATAAACCAGTTCTCTTCTTTCTTACACACGGAGAGTCATCAGCTGGTCTGGTGCACCCAATGGATGGAATTGGAGATGTGTGTCGCAAGTAAGAATATCATACAATCATTTAATTTTCTGGGTGACTTCTAATGGAAAATCATTTAAATGCTTCCGTTTTGGGGTCTTATAATTATTATTTTTTGCATGTGCAATTTTCAAATAGATGTACACATAATCAAGTCAATATTTGGATAATGAGTTTAAAGTTAAAGATAACCTATTATTAGTGACACCAGAAGCCGTTTGGTGAACTGCAGTGAGGAACTTCATGTTCTTCCACACACTTATGTATACATGGCGTAATGTACAAGAGACTGAACTGATTCAATGCTCCGATATGCTCACAGAGAAGTTCTTTTTTTATTTTTTCATTAGAGGTAAAAAAAAAAGAAGTTTGGCCCCAATAGCCTAATGGTTAGGCAGTACTATTACGATTTTGTCAACACATGGCACTCTAGTGCTTAGTGTGACCTGAGTTCAATTCCCGCCTTAAGGTCCTATGCTGATCTTTCCCCTCTCTTTGCTCCCCATATTTTCCTGTCTATACTCTCTACTGTCCTATCAAATAAAGGTGAAGATGAGAAAAAGTTGAAGATACATTTGCATTGACAAAGAACATCCAGTTAACATCATACTGAGTTGGCCCAATTCGGCATACAGAATTAATAAATAACCAGAAAACAATAATATATAATTAATGTTACCTGGTTATTCAGCAAATGACATAGCAAGTAAATAATTCAGTTCAAAACGGCTGGATGTAATTTAGTTAATTTTCTCAAATCTTTGCAAAAAATATGGATTTGACTATCAGACATATATACACAAGCAAATCCCTCCGTGTTGAGTGACAAGTATGGTGTAACACTTTGCACGTCAGAAGTTCCAGTTTCCCTTTGTGGAATTAAAAAACAGTTTATTGCCCCCTGTGGATGCAGAAAGACACATCTTCTGATGCAGTTGCAGAAACTGCACTCTTGTTTCAGTCAGCTGCTGTCTGTTTGGTGTGTTTACAGGCAGCTTTTTGGTCTAAACGGAACCAGGCATAAGGCAACGTTGTTTCACTGTCGCTTGTTGAATGGAGTTGACTTGGTGTGTCCTTGCCTTAAAATTTGACAACAGAATTTTTAGGATTGAAATTGTAAAAATGGGAAAACGGGATACAAAGTGGACATTTTCGAAAGTGCTGCTGTTTTTGTGTGTGTGTAACTACTAGAAACAGAGTCTTCAAAAACAATGACAAAATGTGCATGCATAGTATAAAGGCAAGTGTGACTAAACACAACAATGGCAGAGTACATGGTTGTGTTGTTGTTGCTCAAGTGCATTACTAATGCTTCATCAGCAAAGTGTGGATTTACTTCACATTACAATTCAAAAGTGAAGACATACACAGAAGTAAAGCAATCTGAAGACAGTGCTTTCCCACAACTTGCCATTGCACAGCATCTTGTTGCCTTCAGAGCATCTGTATTGTTTGGTTTGAGCATAGACCAGTGTTGGCCTCTCTTTTTAGTTAGTATTTTAATACTTAATACTTTTGTATTAACCGGGTGTCGGAGCTGAAAAGGCAGTGATGCAGAAGTAGCCATAACAGTACACCCCATTTAAAAATGAGTGTTTTTATATCTCAATGATTATGTGTTTTGGTGCATTTAAACAAAACAGATTTATTAAACAGATATTTTTATTCAAATAATATTTTAGTCACCAAACATATTTAGAAATTGAAAGATAATACAATTAAATTCAGAAAAAAATGTGCAAAAATAGAAATTACAACCTACAAAATTTCAACAACTTTTTTTTGTTTCTCTTGATTGTTTCTCTTGATTTTTTGTTTCTTCTTTTTTAATTTTGTATTTAATATTTTTCTATAACATACATTTGGGTGTACTAGTTTTTGGACTACTATTATAAGTTATTTTGTTAAGATAAGCTCCAGATTTGGCTTCAGTGCTGACTAATCTAATGTATATGCACAAATATAATATTGTATAGCTTTCTATTAAAATATGAATTTAAAAGATATATTTGTGAGGAATATACTTGTATATGCTGAGCACTGTAAGTGGAGTAGAGAAAAAGGAGCGGGATCAGCAAAGGTCTGCGAGGCAGGAACTGAATTGATGGTTGCTGTGAGTGTAATTGCAGTTATACTAATGAGAGCTTTGAGTTCTGAAACTTACAGAATGTTTTCTATTATATAATGACCTTATATATGTCAAAGGATCAAGAAAAATTTTAAGTTCATGGCCCATTTAAATAAAGTCAGGTAAGTTATAAAAGGAATGTTTAAGGATATAAATTATTAGTTAAAAAAATTACTAATATATGACCCATAACATTATGTAAATATTTTTAATTAATGTAAAATTCTGTTTTACATTTTAATTTTCTATTCTATTTTTTTATTCTATTTATTGATTTTAATAATGTACCTCTATTACTTTATTTCTTTTGTACAGACACAACTGTTTGCTATTAGTGGATTCGGTGGCATCATTGGGAGCTGCTCCACTTTTAATGGACCAACAAAGTGAGTGAAGTACAAAAAATGCACAAAAAATAATAATAATTAAAAAAAAAAAAAATAAATCACAGAAATGCATGTTCATTACAATGTGCGATCTAAATCGTTGTGATTTAAAGCTTGTGGAATGAATTCCATCATTTGTGATCTACATAATCTTTTTCTTTGTAGAAATCGATATCCTGTATACTGGATCCCAAAAAGCCTTGAATGCTCCACCAGGCACAGCACCCATTTCATTCAATGAAAGAGCATGGTGAGGAGAGGTTTTTGTGGATGAACGAGTTTTTGTTTAGACAAAATCATTTTAAGAATTTGTTGATTCCACTAAATGTTATCCATTTCCTCTCCAATTCAATACAGCCACAAGATGTTTAACCGGAAAACAAAACCAGTGTCCTACCTCCTTGATATGAACTACTTGTCCAATTACTGGGGCAATGATGGCAAACCAGACAGAATGTAAGTTTCTAAACTATTTCATTTGTAAGTTCCAGTGCTTCCCCAACCCTGTTGCTAAAGACACAGCACACCAACAATACACATTTTCAACCTTTCCCTAACCAAATGCCCCTGAATCAACTCATCAGAACATTAAGCGACTCCAAAACCTAAAATTAATGGTTCAGATAAGGGAGACATCCAAAATATGTACTGTTGGTGTGCCTCCAGGAATAGAGTTGGGAAACGGTAGTCTAGAGTATTGAATTAACGATTGTCTAAAAACGAACTATGTTTCAGATACCATCACACAGGACCTGTGTCTGGGTTCTTTGCCCTCAGGGAAAGTCTAGCCATCCTTGCTGAAACGGTAGGAGATTTCCTCATGTTTTAGTATGTAAACATTTAACACCAAACTGGTCATAATTATCTCCTAGCGGGTTAAACATTTAGACTGAAAGTCTACTTGTTTTGTCAATTATGTATTTTTGTTTAAACAATAAATAGGCTTAGATTTCCGGCATTAAATCTAAACTTATTATACTGTTTACACTACCAGCCTTCTGTAAGATTTTTTTTCTTATGCTCACTAAGAATATTTTCAAAGGTGTTAGAAACTTTTTTTTTTCACTTTTGAATCTAAGAAAAACCTCTAACTGAAGAGGGTCATGCCATTTATACACATCCTGTATATTTTAGAACTTAAAACTTTCACATTTAAAAACCTATAAGCGAAGCAGCACTAATTATTTTGACATCTGAGAAAAGTACAAGATAAAGATGGCAACTCATCATCCCTTTCATTTTTATTATTGAAGAAGAAAATTTTCCCAGCAAATGTATAACGTCAGCTTCAATTACCTAGATGACCATTATCAGTTTTTACCAGTTGTACTGGGAAATAAAGGATTAGCATGGCTGAGTGCTGTAATAAAATGTAATTTATTCCTGTAATGTTAACTCTCAGCATCATTACTCCAGTCTTAAGCATCTTATGATCCTTCAGAAATTTTTTTAATAGACCAAACTGCTACTTAAAAATGCTTTCTGAATGCTAAAACAGCTTTGCTGCTTAATATCTTTGTGCAAATGAACATGCCTTGTTTCAGGATAATTCTGCAACGTTATAAAAATAAAGTTTGATTAATTTAATGCATTCTTGCTAGGGCTGGGCGATATAGCAAAAAAATATATATCATGATATCATATAATTCGGTATCGATAATTATTGAATATTTTTTACCAATACATTTAGGAATATTAGGATTCATTTAACCACTTTATTTTAATTTACCAGCATTACTAAAGCAAATTGTTTTAATAGTTAAAAACAAAAATATTTAAACAAAATATCTGATCTCTTCATAATAAAATAAACGTGTTAAAGAGACTCTTAAATTTGATAAATAAAATGTTACAAAGTGTGTGCAACTAAGGTAGATCAACATCTGTAAGGTGTGAATAATAATGATACAGTAAACCTCAAACTCTGTGAACAAAACAAACTATGATAATCAAATCTGAAAATGCGAGTCACATGTACGCTGCTTGCACAACATGCGCTCCCTTACGCGCGATGCAAGTCATACACCTCCATTGGAAATGACAAACTTGCACTCTAAGCTTATTGGCATTGCTACCAAGGCACGCACTCAGCAGCTACATTTTAATAAAACAATAGCGCTTCATACCAAAACTTCATACTGAATCTTTTTTTTTTTTTTTGATATTGACAATGGTGTTCGGTCAATAAATATCAATACAGATTTTATCGCACAGCCCTAATAAATTATTTTCCTTTTTTTTTTTTTTGAAAGGTAGTGCATGTCCATTTTAAATATTGTTACTAACTGGCAATAAGGAGATTATTTTAACATTTTTAATGAGTGGTATCTGATGTCACAATATTAAGAATTTCAAACGGTCTATTCAAGGGTCTTGAGAACTCCTGGAGGCATCACACAGAGGTCGCACAGTATCTCTGGAAGGGCTTGGAAGATCTGGGATTGAAGCTGTTCATTAAGGACAAGGTAACTTTGTTGTTACTTTTGCTTAACTAATTCTGAGAATAATGTACTGTACACTAAAGTATGAAGTTAAAAATTACAATGTCTCCAAAGGATCTGAGATTGCCCTCAGTCACCACCATTGCCATTCCTGAGGGGTATAACTGGAAGGAACTGCTGGCTTACATAATGAAGCATCACCAGATCGAGTTTACAGGAGGACTTGGGCCCTCCGTTGGCATGGTGAGCAAAAGCTTGTTAGCAAGATGCAAGTGCATGACAACAATTTTAACCAAACGGATAAATTATAATTATCCACTGCTCTGACTTCTAGGTATTGCGGATTGGGCTCATGGGATACAACTGCAAAAAGACCAATGCTGATAAGGCTCTTGCAGCTCTTGAAGACGGTTTAAAGCAGTGTCGAAAAAGCAAAGCCTAAAGACTAGCTATTTTTGCTCTATTTTGTGATGCTTGTAGTATAGAAATGGCCTGCTGATGTAAATGAAGTTATTATATTTAATGTGTTCATAACAGTTGGTGTAATGGAGACTATGTTGATTAGAAATTGTACATTACGCCGCCATCTTAATCAAAACCAACCTGTTTTGAATGGTGCTTCTCGATGTCCTTTGTAACATTACAAGCATCTCACCAGCACTTGAATGACCCTCCGAAAAAAACACATTTATTGAGAAATAAATCATGAATATAAATGGAACATTTAGTTGTACAGTGCGACTTTATTTGCACAGTAAACAGTGCTACTGACAGTCATTACTGTATTCTCCTTCTTGACTATGAGAAACAACATGCAAAAGGTATGTAAACAACATTGAAATTGTTTAAAAAATTAAGTGCTTTAACATTTACAAATGAAACAAAACAGCAAATCTCAAAGCCCTTGAAACTCGACAACAAAACATATCAGATATCTTCATCAACAAAGAGCCAAAAATAATTAAAATGACCTTGGGAAAATAAAAAAATTCTAAATGATCTTCGAGCTCAAAGCACCGCTAAAGTCATTCATCCCCAAAAGTGCTTTTTCACTTTGGCTACTGAGAACACAGTAAACAACTGCACCAAGAAGTAGTGCTGAAACTCCTCCATCCACACAAAGGTCATTTTGACCTTCCCCTCTGCATCCTCATAAAGGATGATGAACTGCTCACCTTCGTATTCCACGTCCACCACTCTCGTATTACTGGACATTTTAACAGGTGAACTCACACACCAGAAGGGGCGCTGAGCTTCATCCAGGACTGTCAGAGTCATCATGCAGCAACGCTAAAGGCAGAGGAGCAAGTACACATTGTTACGTTTCTCATTCTAATTAATTAAAGTATAGAGTGACTAGTAGACATGAAATAAAATGAGAATCATACTTTAAACTTTTTGCATTTCCCCAAGAACGTTGTGTTCATTCACAAAATGTTTGACTTTTTGTGAATATTTTGTTGTGGAATTAATGAGGGAGGAAAATAATATTTCACTGTTTTAGTGAGAAAAATCTATGTTTCTCAGGAGAGAGCAAACAATTTAAAATAAAACACAACGTTTCTCAAGGAAACACAAAAAAATGTTTTAGTGAAATTGAATGATGATGAATATGTTTGCACAAGAACACAAATACGTTTGAAACAGAACTTCAAAGTTTCACCAAGAAACTCAAATGTTTTGCAAGAGAATGTGAGTGTTTATCCTAGAGGCTCTATCTACTGGACATTATTAGTTTGGAATACACCACAGCCAAAATAAATGGTGCCAGTAAAATAAACCTTTTGACAAAGATTGTGTACCTATTATTACAGTATTCCTGTTTTTATTTTATATTTTTGTTGGTGGATCTTAGGCTGTTCAAAATCAAAATGTTCAATAAAAAAAATAAAAAGAATGCTGATGTTATAAGTTTTATGAGAATACAAAGTTTCTTTTGGAAACACGATATGGTTTTCCATTTTCCGTCCCAGCTCACAATAACCACAACAAGTATTTAGCAAGGAATAACAATGTTTATTTTCAAACTAAAGTTCTCAGAAGCATTTCTTCGGAAGGCAATCCAGGCCAAAATAATAAACAAAAAGACAACTAACTTGCGGGGGAATAATACCCAACTTAACTGCTAAAATGAAGAACCCAAACTAAAATTACAACAAACTTTCCATTCTCCCTGGCTGCCACCAGGAAAACCAAGTAAATGGTGATTCCCATCCTACTGCTTCAAATTTTCAACAGAAAAATATATAGTGTAATACAAGTAAGAAAAGCACACAGACTAACGCATAACGCCAATGCAATGGATAATCTGGGACAGGAGATAGAAGACGTTCAGAATGACAGCAGCGACGAAGAAGCTTTGCGACCTGCACCAAGCAGAAAGTATGTCCTTTGTTCCTCTTCTCAGCTTTTATACACTTCGGCTCACAACACAGCTGGATCCAATCAAGCGCAGCTACAGAGAGTGAGAGAGAGAAACCTGCACATGCTCCACAGCACGCAACAAAACATCAGCTATCCAGATGCATAAACAAAATACAAAGCTATATAT
>CAIGQZ010001336.1:28336257-28355968 GCA_903798205.1 Danio tinwini
ATATATATATATAAAAATAACAGTTGCTACAGTTTAGTAAAAATCGTAGTTTAAATCAGTTATAATAACTATATAATAACTATATATAATATAATAATAAATATAATAACTATATTAATTTTTTATTATTATCTATAATAATTCATTTTAATGTAACACATTATTACTTGTTTTTAATATTTTACAACAAAACTATTTTAACCAAGTTTGACAACATTAAGATCCTGAATTATACACTTAATCCTACAATGAGACAGTCTGTTATGTTTTCTTTGAGTATGTGAATAAAGTCATAAGTGTTTAACCAAATATTTTTATTTACATAATTTGAGTTCAGAAAATGCAGAGATGTTAAAGTGATCGGTATGATATAATAATGAAATAATGACTGAAATGGGAAACCATAAACTGTTCACAGTCTAATGAATGGCAATCGTAGCACGGACAAGTCTCGATCGCAATATTTGTGAAATAAAGTAGGTGGCGATAATGCTCCTAAGGAGTTAGTTGCCATATATGGTTTGCCTAGATTTGTGTGTGCTAGATTGAGATATGTCCAGCTGCAGACCCGCAGAACCACACACGTTTCATGCACACACAATCCAGCACACACGTTCTAGGCTACCCATATAAGGGGTGGAGGGGTGGAGTTAGTAAATCGTAAAAACTTGGCGGAGATCATGACAGACAGAATGGTCGGAAAAAGTTCATGTAATTAACGTTATATGAAGAAATATTTATAAAAGTTAAATGTCTATGTTAAAAAAAACGATCGCGGTAAGAAACGTTCATGTCATAATGTGATTTGGAGACGTAACAATATGGCAGAGATCACGAGAATGGTAAGAAAAGTTTATGTAAAAGTTAATATAATTATATGATTAATTATTTTCATAAAGGTTAAAATGTCTAGTTACGTCAAAATACAGATTGGGTTCCATGTCTGTCGGTGCCATTACTGATGTTTTGGATTTGGACATCCGTCACATTCATAACGGACAGACATCCAATCCATAATGAAGCTTTTTTCCTTTTAAATGCAAAAATGTAAAATCAATCATGTTTTTTCTATAATGAGCCGACTCTTACCCTTTTGATTACCATAGTTTCTTTTGCGTTGTGCAGTTTAATTTACAGAATTTCTACAAAGTATGTTGTATACTGTTTTTTTTTTTGTCACATCCATAATGCATGTTTATTTTCTTAATTTAAAATATAAAAAATGTTTACAGATTGATATTTTTCTGATCCTATAACTCTGGTTAGTTGTTTTGGAAAATATAAACAGATGTTTCAATATAATGTTAACATATACTTCCTCTGTCAATTTATGTTTTGAGATTTTACTGCACATGTCACATCCAAAACACTGGAATTGCTCATATATATATATATACACACACACAGTTGAAATCAGAATTATTCGCCCCCCTGTTTATTTTTTCCTCAATTTCTGTTTAACGCAGAGAAGATTTTTTTCTGCACATTTCTTAACATAATAGTTTTAATAACTCATCTCTAATAACTGATTTATTTTATCTTTGCCATGATGACAGTAAATAATATTAGACTAAATATTCGTCAAGACACATCTATACAGCATAAAGTGACATTTAAAGATTTAACTAGGTTAACTTGGCAGGTTAGGGTAATTAGGCAAGTTATTGTATAATGATGGTTTGTTCTGTAGACTATCGAAAAAATATAGCTTAAAGGGGCTAATAATATTGACCTTAAAATGTTTTTTTTTTTTTATTAAAACTGCTTTTAATCTAGCCAAAATAAAACAAATCTATAAATAAAACTATATATTTCATTGTATTTTAAAAGGTAAAATTAACATCTCCACTGAGGAAACCACAGAAGTTGAGATGGAGGAAACAAGCCTTACATCTGTGACAGTCCCAACCAGTAAGATTTTATATATCTGGTAACTATTATTTATTGTGATATACACTTTATAAGCAGTTTTACTCAATTGTCTATATTTATTACTTTCATTACAGAAGAAAATGAAATGGTGTGTGACATCAAACACTTGTCTGCAAATAGAGTCTGCTGGGATTGTCCTCAAAGTAATAGGCAATCAAAAATGGTACATGCATAAGTGTTTCAATTTTGTTTGGTTTAATGTCTGAAAAACACAAAATGTGTTTCAACAATCAAACTAAAACTTTTGTGTTATATCTGTCTTTAAGCTTGACTGGGCTTTGAAAACAGTGAACCCAGATGAGTCAATTGCTGAAGTTGGCAACATTGTTCTCAAAAGGAAAGATTTCTGGACGCTGGGTCTCAATGAGCAGTTGGAAACAACAGTGAGTAAATATTAACATTTGAAATGCATATCATTGACTGTTTAACTGTAACAGATTTCTTTAAAACATTGGTAGATTGCAAACAGCTGTCTTGAGGTGGTTGCATTGGTGGCAAAAGAACAGGCAAGTCTTAATAAATGGACTTTTCTGAAGTAGCTCAAGCCATAATTGTGTAACTTTTGTACACTTGTGTATTGATATGTCATTGTAGGGAATGTATGTCTGGACAGCAGATGCATACGTTGTGGCTACCTGGTTACCTCCAAATAATTTGGACCCTTCACTGTCTTTTCCAGTAATCACATTTATAGTACTGAAAATGTAATTAGTAACCAATTAAAAAAAAATTTGTACTTAATATTATTTATTTTTTATTTGTTGCTGTTGTTGTTGCAATTATCTATAGGATGAAATTGCATTAAAAGATTCAATTGTCTTTCCTGCTTGGAAGCCAGGACACTGGATGTTGTGTGTAAGTATTTTGCAATTTGTTTCTTGGATATATGATTGCATCTGTAAATTGCTTGCATTTGTGTGGTCAGAATTGAGAATTGCTATTGTAGTATTCCAACATGATAACACTTGTATTTTCCAGGTAATGAAGCCAAAAGATAGACAAATGTACTTCTTAGATTCAACCAATCCCTATGGGTTGGGGGATGAGCGCTATATGCACATTTTCAGGTTGCTTTAAAAATGTTTATGGTTCGTTGTTCTTGGTTCAGAGTTCATACAGGGTTTGCGTTCAAAAGTTCAAAACGTTTGCTTGATAGTCATTTGGATGTTTGCATGATGTTCTGAATTTGCATGTGTTGAACGTCCCAGTTACTGTGGGCTACTGTTTTTGTAGTTTGAGTACTTATTTGTGAATATTCATGTTTGTTTTTCTGTATTTTTTTTTTTAGTAAGATGACAGCTGAAATTGCGTCAGGGACATGGATGCTACTAAAAAACAAGGTAAGAATGGTAATTTGAACATATGTCAATCCTTTACACTTAACCTAAATCTTTTTATTTAATTAAGGATGTGCCCCAACAACTTGGCTGCATGGACTGTGGAGTCTTCATGTTGATGGTAAGGCAATATCATTTTTTTCTATACATAAACTAATGCATTATTCCAATAATTGCTGCCTGATTGAAATTATTTTGTTTCTTCTACCATCGTTATTTTCATCGTTCAAACTAATTTTATTGCAGTATGCTCTATATGTTGTTTTGGGAGCCCCCTTTGACTTCACATCGGTAGGTTATTAGGAGCACAAATACTGTAACTGAATTGCATGCTATTTAGATATTTAAAAGATTTCTCTGTATTTCTGTCTTTAAGCATGATTTTCCAAAAATAAGAAGATGGTGGGCACTGGTTCTCTTGGAGAATTTTGGAACTTTCCCAGAAAGGTATTTGTTTATTTCCCTACAATTCATACCACATTGCACCCTATCTTATGATGTGTGCGTGCATGTGTGTTACAGGACTGAAAATCTCCAGAGGACACTATTGGTGCATGAGGCTACACCCAACAGCAGTGAGGTATTTGTCAGTGTATATGTGAATTTGCAAATGTTTATAAAAAGTTATATGAAGTAATAAAATTGTACTATTCCTTGTTATTTTCTAACTAAGGAGCTTCCTATGATCAGAGACATGAAAATGGCAGAACATTGGATACATGCCAACCGAAACATGTTCGTGAGCCATGTCGAAGGGCCACTTTTCCTCCAAATGGAAGAGGAAGACAGGGAAAAGGCCCTCCAAAACCTCTTCAACATGGGAGACAGAGGCCCATTCACATTTTGTTTTTCATTGAGGGAAGACATGGAGATTTTTTTATTGGAGTGCCATGATAAAATTAATCTGAGAGTGAATTCTTCTTTTGGAGAATGAAAGAGTTGGCTAATACTATTAAAATCAATTTTGTTTTCCATTGTAACTGAATTAGTTTTTTTTTTTTTGGAATTTTGTTAAAATGTTTGGTAATACTTTATAATGTTAAGTAACATTAGTTAATGCATTAGTTAAAATTAATTAACAATGAAAAACATATCTGTTAAGCTTTACTTAAACTTATTTGCTGTTATTGTTAACTTACTCATATCCTAATGCATCTCTTTATATTAACAGCTTAAATTATTAATGTTTACTTACATATTCAATAATGTATTTGTTAATGGATTAGCATGCATGCTTCAATTATAGTAATGCGTTAGTTAATACATTAGTTTACAAGAACAAATAATGAATCACGACTCCGGTTCAGCATGACATAACCATTGTTCATTTAAACTTACCCATACTAATTAATGCTAATTAGTTGATATTGTTCAAAGGAGTGTAACTCAATAATAACTGATGTGTTACTAACACGTATGGGTCTATCACAAAGCAGCGATTATTGATTTTACTGGACCTCAAATCAGCAAACTGTTTAACACATCAGTAATTTTGTATTAGTGGTATGTCATGTTAATAAAGAGTCTTTAAATATAAGTAACAAATTAGATAATGTAGGAATAGTATACACTTTACAATAAGATTCTCATAATTATTCATGTTAGTAGAGTATACAAAAATGAATAACATACAAGTTGAAGCTGCGGTTTCTACTTTTAACACCCTGAAACCATGTTTATTAATCTCTGTTTATTGTGTAGTGCTGGTGTAGTGAGTCATTGTTCATTATTTGTTCTTGTGAATTAATGCATTATCCAACACAACACTATATTTCTAAGTTTACATTATTTGCGTTTCATTAAGTGGTCTTATCTAATCCATTAACAACTGCATTAGTGTATGTGTAAGTAAACATTAATTTAGCTGCTAATGTAAAAGGATGCATTGGAATACGTGCAAGTTAACAGAAGTTATGTAATGTTGAACGAAATCATCGTTAAATGTTAATGTTAACATAACTAATGCATTACTAAAACAATTCATATATATTTAGTTAACATAAAGAAATATCAAGTAATGCTTAACAGATGTGTTGTTCATTATCATGACATCATTATTCATGTTAACTATTACATTAACTAACGTTAACTGATGCAATCATAATGTAAAGGGTTGCAATTATTTGACTAGTATATGAGCCATGTTTACTTTAATCTTTAAATAAAAAAACATTTTGAAATTAAACGTCCACTCTTGTGTGTCTGTATGTATCTGTCACAAAGCAAACATGAATTAAAATGTACATCGTAACTGCAAAATGAATATCAAGTAAAAAAACTATATCTATCTTAAGTATTTCATGTATTGTAATAAATACATATAAATAGTATGATCATACTTGGGAGAGCTCTTATTGCATCTAATGCAATAAAACAGTGATATATGCGTTATTTTATTAATAGGTTTGCTCTCATTTCTGGCCTGGAAGTGTTCTCTGTCTTTTAAGTATTTGTTACAAAGCAAACTAATATCTCATTATAACCTAGTCAAGCATGTTATGGTTTATTAGATTAATTATACATATGTCATTCTTTGTACAAATCATATTACCGTTCTCGGGACAGCGTATGCTATAAACTCCATTGGATAACCATATATGGTCTTTCCTGCCTAGATCGTGTGTGCTAGACTGTGTGTGCCTGAAACGTGTGTGCTGCGGGTCTGCAGCTGGATGTTATTGGCTGGATTGTGTGTGCCTGAAACGTGTGTGGTTCTGCGGGCCTGCAGCTGGATATATCTCCATTATTGTGGCTTTGAGGCTCCATGGGAGTCGAATTACTGGCCATAGTTATTTAAAATTACACTATTACAATATGTATTAAATATAAATATATTATATTAATTATATAATAAATATATAATATTAAATTACATAAAATAATTAAAAGGACAAATTCTGCACCTTTTAGCCATGGGGGGTGGTTCGTTCGAACCACCCGAACCACCCCCCACCCTGCATGCACATGATCTCTTACAACAAAATCACATGACCTTTTTTAATGCGCACACTGGAATTGCGGTAAAAGTGTTTCCATCGTAGTTTAAGCGCATCTTTTTTATAGAATAAAGTTTATCCTACTCAGTTATGCGCATGTTTTTTATGCGCATTTTCTAATTTTATGCGCATCATGGCGTTTCCATCAACCGTTTTTTTTAATGCGCATATCTAAAATGCGCATAAAAATAGGTGGATGGTGACTCCAGTGTACCTTTAAAAAACTAATATACATATAATAAATAATAATTTCCTAGAGCGCCACCTACTGTACGTTTAGTGCCATGTTTATCCATGACACGCCTTTTACCGCCTTATCCCCCATGCTTCGATGCAATATTATAATTGTTCAATATTTAAATATGGAATTGCTTACCTCTCCAAATAATTTTCCTGCCAATTGTTAGGGCTTTCTTCAAACACAGGCTGAGTTTTGCTCGTTTCAGTTTGCAAAGGCTTCGACACGTGACTCTTCCGTCTATGCAAACGCAAAATAAACATTAAGTCTATCGTTTAAACCTACATAATCAATTAACCAACGTTACTCACTTTCGTACACGGTCACCATTTTGACCATCCGCTCGAGCGGTTTGTTCAGTTTGCTCCAGGCCTTGTCTTATAGTCCTGAGAAACTCACTAAGACCAGTAAGCTTAGCCATGATTAGTGCAATGTGCTAACCTGCTGGCCTTTGACCTTACAAGATAACTTCGCTAGAGGGCAACATAACATGCTGAAAATGAACCAAACAATTAAAGTTGTAATTTTATAATTAAAATGTAACTGCTCATGAATGTAACATTAGGATAATAATTTTAAACTATGAATATAAGTTATATCAAACTCGAAATAACGGATTCTAAATTGCTGACATTATTTAATTATTGTTAGCTATTGCTATTTATTATATATTTTTTATTTAATTATTGTTTGAAGTATTTTATATACTGACTGAACAGCTGTATTTCTTCTCTGCATTAGTATTTTTATTCTGACATTATTTATTCTTTACAAGCTATCAACAGACAAGCCTAAATTAGCCTAATTCGCATTCATTTATTGTAATATCTAAATAATCTTTGTTTCAATTATATGTGTAGTCATACAACATACATACAATATCTATGATGTGTAGTACTGTAAGTGGAGGACAAGTGTTCGTTCTTTAGGTTCGACTTAAGTGTGAAATAACTACAACTCCCAGGATTCTTAGCCTCTATTCAGGAAGTTGATACGCAGTGCGATGGCAAACACAAACAGATAGTAGTTCAGTAGCCGCGGCGACAAAATAAATGAAGTCTCACTTATAGCTACATTTCGTTGTTATTCGCCCATATTCACGCGGAATGTCATGCCCATTCAATCACCCTGGTAAGACAAACCAACATGGCAATTTAACTGAGATTCATAGACACTTGACTCCCTACATTTCCTTATTTATTTTCTAATGCTGTTATTTACCGAGCTGTCGTTTGTAGGTCAAACGTCGAACGCATTGGCATTAAAGCTAAACCAAACAGTCAATGGGTACACGTGAGTGTGACTGTGGAGATATTTTATGAAGTGCACTATTAAGGTTAATCTGTGTTTTCCTAGCGGACCCAAACCCCGCAGTGCTGCCACTGGACTGGCTCCTGGGCACCTGGCAGTCCGACGAGCCTGGCGAGGGGTCCTTCCCCTCCATCGCAGCCTTTCGGTACACGGAGACTCTTCACTTCTCACATGTAGGACAGCCTGTCGTTAACTTCATGTAAGTAATAAAATAATTTAGATTTTTTTTAAAGCATTGTACATTAAACCAGGATTACTATACAAGCTGGAAACATGAAAACTTTTTGTTAGGGTTACTAGAAATAAAATGTAATATAGTTCATATCTAACTTTTTACAGTTCATTAGTTTTTATTAACATATTTAATTAAACATGCAAACTATAAGCTACAAAAATATATAAAAATATATTGTACTCTTTTTATAATCTAATCTTTTTCCTAATCTCGTCAAGATTGACATCAGACAGGTCTGACAGTCATGTTCTATGTTTTGTTCAACATAGACATAGACATTTGGCCTTGATTATGTAACAATTATAGACTTCAAAAATATTTAAAATAAAAGCAATTAAGTTTATCCTTTTGGGCAGCACGGTGGGTAGCACAATCGCCTCACAGCAAGATGGTCTTTAGTTTGAGCCCTGGTTGGGTCAGTTGGCATTTCTCTGTGGAGTTTGCATGTTCTCTCCGTGTTTGCGTGGGTTTCCTCCGGGTGCTCCGGCTAAATTGTCCGTAGTGTATGTGTGTGAATGAGAGTGTATGGATGTTTCCCAATGATGGGTTGCAGCCGGAAGGGCATCCTTATCCTTAATAAAACATATGCTGGATAAGTTGGCAGTTCATTCCGCTGTGGCGACCCCAGATTAATAAAGGGACTAAGCCAAAAAGAAAATGAATGAATGAAGTTTATCCTTTCATTTTCCTTTTTTAAAATGAGGCCATATCATAGGTTAATATTCAAAAACATCCATGAATTGTAAACATTTCAGCTGAGATTTTAAATGTTTAATTTGAGGGCATTTTGTATAGTTATGATCAACCTGGACAGTGACTGTTATTACAGTGACTTCAAAATGAAACCAAAGGTGATATTTTTCCAGTGTGACACTGTTGTCATGATATCCAGTCAAATTGTTGTATGAACACAATATCACAGTTGTAGCACTGCAAGATGGCTGTATATCAGCACTGCTGGGAGGCTAAAGGCTGATTAATACTTCTGCGTTTCGTGATCGGCGTGACCCACAGCACCTGCCTTGCACATAGTCGTGCATTTATACTTCTGCGTGCTGTTTGTGTTGCTTTGCACTAACACTTCTGAAACACTAGCTGGCAGTAGATTTTTATGTTCCTCTGTGTCATGTTTCTTCGCGTGTGTTTTGTTTTTTCTGAATGCTACCTGATTTACAAGTAGCTAAAACTCACTCATTCGGAGGCCGGAACCAGTGGATGCTCATCAACTTTAATCATAAGGTAAACACAAAACAACAGTTTCCATCTAGCGCTACTTCACAGAACTCTACACTTGTAAACAATCGCCCCCTCTGGATTCGTGCGACACTCGATCCCGCCTACACTGGTCACAGCTACTAAGCCGATCAATCACAGAGTTTGTGCTATGCGTCGTTGCAACTTGTAGTTTCATAATTTTGAGTTGCGCGTCGCTGTCAGCCATGGCGAAGGCTATGCGACCAATGCAGAAGTATAAATCAGCCTTAACTGTATGCTTCCCAGCAGTGCTGATATACAGCCATATTGCAGTTCTAGAACTGAGCAGTTTTAACCCTTTTTTCAGTGGAGGAACCATATATGGTGATTTCATTACCATTCATTCATTCTCTTTTCGGCTTAGTCCCTTTATTTATCCGCCAACTTATTCAGCATATGTTTTACGTAGCGAATGCCCTTCCAGCTGCAACCCAACACTGGGAAACACCCATACACTCTTGCATTCACACTCATACACTACGGCCAATTTAGCTTATTCAATTTACCTATAGACGAATTACCAACCTATGTCACACATGACGTCACGTCCTTGTTGCAAAAAGAGAACATGTCAAGTTGTGTGGTAGGATGCCAAATTCGAAACTTTTACCGTACACCACACTGCTTTTAATGCCAACCGCAGACGTCTTTGGCTAAAAGGGAGCTGAATGAAGTGAGGATCCTCATTATCAATGTTTAACTCTGCAGTTCTCATGTTACAGCTGGTAAGTTCACGCTATGCTGAATCATACACAATACTTGTTTTTAAATGCCGCAATGATTTCAGCAAAAACAGTTAAATATGGTCAATTACACTGCAGACACAATGCTAAGAAGGAAGCATGAAAGTGTAAGTTTACATACCCTGATGTACAGGTGCAGTTCGCTGTCAGAATGCAGTTTTGCTTGTTGATGATTACCCAGGCCTTGTATAGTCCCGTCTTCTTTTCTTGTCTTTGGCTAGGCAGAAGTTTTGAATCTGGTAATCATGAAACATTATTTCTTGCACATGACCACACAAAACAAAATTGCTGGCATTCAAAGACTTTAACTTCTCTCTTGTAAAATCACATGGAGTTTCATTGAGATTGTTGTGTATCGGGCTGGATGCTTGACCATTTCATCTTATCCAATATCTATTGGGAAGGTGCTATCGCAGATGGACCTGTCAGGCGACCGTCGCTCACTTTAACGTTAATTTTGTAGAAAAACTGTGCTTATCACTGGGTGACAAGCTGTAATAATACACTGAAAACATTATGTAAATAATATATATAATGTGTAATCAATATAACTTATTTCTAAGACAACAACAAACTCTGTACCACATTGGATGTCATTCCCTCGCTGTAAATGCTAGCGCTCCCGTTTTTTTTTCTGCAACCTCGCTGCGCGCGCGCATTCTGAATGTTTACAAACATGGTAATTCCTCTATAGTGCATGTCTTTGGACTGTGGGGGAAACCAAGCACCCGGAGGAAACCCACACCAACTCAGGGAGAACATGCAAACTCCACACAGAAACGCCAACTGACTCAGCCGGGGCTCGAATCAGCGACCTTCTTGCTGTGAGGCAGTTGTGCTACCCACTGCGCCACCATGACGCACAATTTCATTAACATTAATAAAAAAATATTTCATAAGAATTCAAGTCTTGTCATAACCCCCAGTAGCATTCTAGGCTTTGAGTTTCATATAAAGGGATAATATAACATTGTTTCTAATTTGTTTATTTCAGGTTTAATGCATTCCATGCCGAGAGCAAAAAGCCTCTCCACAGGGAGTGTGGATTCATCAGGCTTCAGCCAGGCACCAACAGGGTGGCCTTCATCATTGCACAGAACTCAGGTGCTTGATTTATGAAAAAGTCCATATCTTATAGGTTCATCCATGTAAGTGTGCATCTTTTTAAGCCCCTGTTCATGCCTCTTCCAGGACTGGTGGAGATCGAGGAGGGGGAACTGACTGGACATCAGCTGACTCTACACAGCACTGCTCTTGCAAGAACATCATTTGCCAAGCAGCCTCATGTTCAGCAGGTCTCAGAAAACAAGCTCACTGACTTTCCCACATTCATACTGTTCTCACAAGAGGCATCAATTGTAGTAGCAGAAGGAGTGTACTTATTAAAACAAATGTTCTAAATATCCTAACCCTTGTGTGTTGTTCAAACTGCCCTTTTGTCATGTTGGTGGCTGTTTTTGCCCCATTGACTTCAATTATAACCACATTTTGGCAGCCATGACACCATATAATCATGCATTCTTGATTGTTGGTGGTTTTCCCTGGTGGGAGGAGGTCGGATTTGTCTTTTTTATTGTTGATCATCAGTTGGCACCATTAACCCTTTTAGATAGGCCAATGCAAAAAGATTTCTGGCTTTTATGGAGTATAACAGCAAATTTTAGTGTGCATGCATAAATACACTTACTCTGTTTACTATGTTATGAAAGCTGAGGTGCTTATTCTGACATATCAAGATTAGTGCGCAAAAGTCTCTCTCCACAAGCACTATACTCAATAAAACTCCATATAAAAGCTAGAAACCAAGCCTTTTTTTTTTTGCACTGCAACTGATGATCAACAGTAAAAATTTTGATCTTTTCCCAACAGGGAAAACCACCAACAAACAAGAATTCATGATAATATGGTGTAATGACTTTGCAATAAAAAAAAAAAAAAAAATAGTCATTTCAACATTTCACAAATATACAATATTTAAACTGTTTAAAATGTACAATATTTAAAATGATTAATATTTTTAAAACTTGAGTTTGAGTAAATCGAAAAGGTTTGACAGCTTTTCCCTTAAAGAAATATCTTAACAAAGAAATAAATTTCTTAAATTATGCGTGTCGCATAAATGCTGTGTCGTTTAGTTCGACTTTAATTTTGAGCAGATGTTATGGTGTTTTTTTTCTACATAAAGATAAAGTGTAAAGTAAAAAAAAAGATAATGGTACATTTATTCATTGCTTGTACTACCGAAGTAAATACATGGTATGTAAAAAATTGTTATATTTTTTTATCAGATTTCCAGGCACATTCAGTTGCGTTCGGATGGACGTCTGGAGCAGACTGTGTGTATGGCTCTGGAAGGACAACCTCTGACGCAGCATTTGCACATCACATACCGCAGGACTGAGTAACTCACTGTCGTGTGGAAGGAAAGGTGTGTTCCTGAACAGCACTTCAGTTCATGTACTCGTCTGACATCAAATATTGATTTATATGATTGCAGTCTGCAGGTAACAGTGATACATGCATGTTTTTTTGTATAATGTATACTAAAGATACCGGAATAAACCTATGAATGTCTCTTTACAAATTTAAATTGTTTTAAGGTTATGGCATATTTTGTTTTGATGAGCATGTTGTTGGTTTTTATATCCATTTCCATAAGATTAAGTTTACAGATTAGATGTTATTAAAATGTCTCCCAGAAATACATTTACTCTCCAGTCAAAGTGTATGAAAGAGGAATCGTTGTATGTTTAACATGTTTAATATATTTAACAACAATTCAGGGATGCATCATTTTGCTAAAAGAAAATATACAGAGTAATAAACAAGAGCTAACAGACAAAATGTTAGTTTTTTTCTTTTCTCCTGTGAATCAAATCTACACTTTTATTAGTATTTTTGGGCTTACTAATGTTAAAATAGTTAAATCCTATCCCTTCTAAAACAATAATAAAAATAATAATAATAAATATAGCTGCAAACAGCAATTATTGGGGCCAAGCAGCCCAGTTACACCTATCGTGTATTTCACCTATTTTGTCAGCATGATCTGAAGATGATCTGAGTCAAATTTGGTGCAAATCAGACAAACGACGTAGGAGTTTGAAAAAGTAGGTTTTTGACTTAAGGCTAGATCGCGGAAAGGGAGTTCAGTTAATTAAGGCATAATTGGTATTGATTACTCTCAGGACAACCCAAGGAATGTATCAAGAAAAGTTTCGTAACAATATACAAAATTAGTCACAAGTTATTAGCATTTTTAGAAATATCGTTAAAACGTTTACCCAAAATGTGGCGCTGCAATGAAACTTTTTGAGCACCTTCAGGGTACGGTCCCGAACACATACCGACTTTTCATAATTCGCCAATGCGTCTGTAAAATATAGAAATTTTGACAGTTCAAAATGGCTGATGCCAAAATGGGTGAACTGGAAAAATCAGACATCAATCGACTTGTAAAAAGATGTAAACAATTTGAGAAATATAAAGAATTTTATGAGTTTTGGACAAAGGGTTAAGAAGTTCTAAACAAAAAAAGCTTTTTTTTTTTTTGTATCTCCGGACCACTAAGGGGCAGTGCGCCGAAATGCTGCAGCTCATTTCAGACCATGGTTGTGATAACACACTTGAGTTTGGTATAAATACATCAATGCGTTACAGAGACCTTAAGTCAATTTTTGCAAGCTCTACCTTTATTTTGCAAGTTAAATGAAAATGGATCCTCTAACCAACTTGAATTCCATAACTTCTGGTCAGCATGGTCTAAAGATCATGTGATTAAATTTTGGTGAAAATCAGACAAACGGCCTAGTACAAGTTCCTTCAAATAAATTTAACAAAAAATTCGAAATAGCAAAAAAATGTTCATGGAAAATGATGTCATAGGGTGCGTTTGAATCGGCTTGAGCCAAGGAATCAGAGGGAAAAACACATTTGATTGTAGCCTATTTAGTTCAAAAGTTATACAGATAAACATAAGGTAAAATTTGGACAAGTGGTGGCGCTAAAGGGTTTGAGAGTCCAAAGTTGTTGTTGTTGAAGATCAGACTGTCCTCTATTAGTGTGCCAAATTTTGCGCGAAGGGTTCATGGGGCTGCCATAGACTGCCAGAGCGGAAGAAGAAGCCAGAAGAATAATAAGTACCGGAACGGATCCAATAGGTGCTTATGCACTTTCGGTGCTTGGCCCCTAATTAAAAAAACCCTGGAAAAAGCATTTAAACAGCAAACATTTGGAAAAGACATCTTTCTGTATAAACATTTAATTTCTTTCTCAGTACACACATTAAAAACTTTATTTCAAGATGTGTACAGCTGGTGACAACAGTGTTACACACACACACACACAACACACAAACTGTACAAACGGAAAGTGCAAAGTGACACTCCAAACGTCATCTTAATTATGCAGTTTTGTAAAAAATAAAAATCTGACAACTGTCAAACTTGACAGCTTTTCACTCATCGCTCCATTCATTCAATATAAAACCTCAGTATAGGATAAATCCACACAACTGTTACCTGTTACCTTATTTCTGGCTCATTTAAACCAAAGGAAGACAGACATCATGTCACTCCAGCACCTTCCCCTCAACACAGTGTCAGATCATAGTGATTGTTTCAGTCTTTGAATAGTATTAAAGAAACAAGCAGGTAAAAGATGATTAGCGTGCAGTTAAATCTGAGTGATTGTGCTGTGACCTTTGTGAGGGGCCGTTTTTTCCACAAACAGTTCTGGGAAGGAAAGATAGAGTCCTTGTCAACACGATGAATTCATGCACAAGTCTACTTTGTCAGGTAGATGTACATAGTCTTTATGAATTCCCTCCATGTTAACACTGCTGTCGATAACCAATGGACATGAGCTCTAGAGTCCATGTTCACCACACATTTTAAAATGTCAACCTGGGAAGAAAAACAAAATCTTGTCATTTAATGCGTCATCACTGCAATTAAGGCTACACAATGAAAGCAAGAAGTGATTAATAATGTTTTGTGCACAGATTGACCAGTTCACTTCACAAGTTACTTGGGTTTTTTTGCAGGAAGCTGTTTATGAACATTTAATGAATCATTCAGAACCTTGGTTTCAGGCTACTAAAAAAATCTTTGTTGAATGTGCCACAGAATGAATTGATAAAATATGTTAAATGGTTCTCTATTATCTAAATAGAAGGTATGTGGGCTTGGGTAAGAGCTGAAATTCTGCAGAAACAGTTTTACAGGCCCATTTGCAACCCTAGGAATTGGCCCTAATATGATATGGTTGGTTTTTACCCTATTTGGAAGGGCCATGAACTTTAATGAGCTCTGCATCTCAAGTGCCTGACACTCTCACACACAGTAGCTATGTTTCCACTCAAAAATGTGAATTAACTTTCGCAAAACGAAATTATCGCATAAAAGATGTGCAAATAAAGCAGTGTTTTCGTCCAATGGGTCAAAGCGATCAAAATCATCACTTCCTGATTATCTGAAGCTGCTTGAAACTTTTCTTCATTTAATAAATGACTTGCGCCAGACGCGCAGTAAACACGTGGTGGTGTTTGAAGGTGTCAGACGCAGAGCACAGACGCTCTTGATTCTGGAGGTAATCAATAATTTAGTAACACTAATACAGAGATGGTTAAGGCGTTTTAGAATGACCAAAACAGCATTTCAGATGTTTTACAGCGTGCTCAGCCTGCTGGTTTGTCCATTCGCACACATTTTTATCATCATAAGATCTCTTATAACAAAATCACATGCCCTTTTTAATGTGCATATTGGAATTTGTTCAGTAAAAGTGTTTCCATCGTAGTTTATGCACATTTTATCGAATAAAAAGGTTTATAAGTTATGCGCATAAGATTTTTATGCGCATTTCTTTTATTTATGTGCATCTTGGAGTTTCCATCAGCCGTTTTTATTAGTGGCAGAGAGGTTTATTTATGGTATCTTTATGCCACCAGGAAATTCTATTTGGCTCCTGAGTTGTGTTGGGGATAAAATAGAAGGCTAAATTATAATATATGCAACAAAAGGGGGATATTGTTGTATTTTGTGAGTTTAACGTATATAAAAACACAGGCAAGAATATCAATCTCTGCATAAACAAGCAAGTTTCTGAAGTTTATTGGCATCCTTTCACTCCAGAAAAATGACAGTAAGAGCCGAGTGATATGACACCATGCATAAATGTGCATTAAACACTTGTATTCAGCAGTTTACATGTGTTTGTTGCCTCATTACAAACATACGACAGATTTCACAACAAAATACACATTAAACAAACAAAATATACATTTAAACAGACCTTATGCCCCTTTGGGTTGACACTGAAAAAATGTCTAATCTGTTTATCCCACATTTTACACCCAATTGTTGGGTGAGTAAATCAGCAAATTATCTTTTTAAAAAAATGAAAGTTAACACACATAAGTATCTTTTTTTCTGTTGAACACAGCAGGATTTTTTTTTTTAAATGTTGGAGACCAGTTGCTCTTGACTTCCATAGCAGTAAACAAATTATCTATGGAACAGGTTATCATTCTTATGCCGAGTTCAGATTGCCTGATTTTTTTCCCCCGATTTTGACTCGCCGACAGGTTATAAGAAATTATTCTAAATATCTGGAGCTGTCGGTGATTCAAATCATGCCGTGTGAAATGAGTTCTGATTGAAAATAACATTGGTGATTACCTACAGCCAATAAGAGAGCAGCATCCACTAGTATGGGTACCTGCAGGCCAGCAGGAGGTTGGGGGAGAAGTTAAAAGCGCTCATTTTCAGTTTATTTGGACCCAGGAAATGAAAGAAAAACTAGTGGAGATTTGGCAGGAGCACCAGTGTCTGTTTGACGTGTCATCTGAGCAATACCACAACCAGGTTGAAAAAAAAATTGATGAGAAATTGCTAATTTTCTTAGGCCAGGTGAGCAAAATAAGTACGTTTTCGACCCCAATCAAGGCTTCTTTCTCATTACGTAGTTAATAACGAAAGATATACTACATGACCTTGCATTGTTTACATGTAACTTCTCGCATGTGTTTGGCTTTAAGACAAAGTTTGGACAAAGTTGTGAGCGATTCTTCCTATTTTAAAGTCATGCAGTGAAACCCCCTGTCGCCGATCCATCCTACAGTGTAAACACAGCACCTACGGAACGCTACCCCAGATAGTCATGCAGTGTGAAAACATCTGTGAAACGACTACTTTGAAAAACATGCAGTCTGAACTCCGCATTAGCCAAATGTCAAATTCCCTGGTTTTTATTATCTAAAAAGCTGAATTTCCATGGACTGTAATGAATGGAAAAACAAGGCACTGTTGTGCTATGCATAATATTAAAATAGTTTGAGCTAGAGTATATGTTTATATATCTAGAATATAAAAAGAAAAAAAATTAAGTAGTAAGAGCACCCAGTCCTTGAAGTTGTCATTTTTGTAGCTCTTAAAATGATTTCCCTGGAATGCTTGCTTAGCTTAACAGCTACAGTTTGGTGTAAAAAATAAAAAAGGAATAAAGTGGCACTGGAAAAATAACTATTAAAAAAATTCCCTGACTTTCAATGTCTGGAATAGACCTTTTAAAATTACATAAAATTCCAGCAATTCCTTAATCCATGGAAACCCTGTATAGACACCAATAGTTATTGTTTTCCAACATTCTTTAAAATAACTTCTTTTGAGTTCAACAGAAGGAACTCAAACAGGTTTGTAAATGGCGAGTAAATGATTAATGAATTTTCATTTTTGGGTAAACCATCTTGGCTGCAGGTGGACAACAATCCTTTATTTACTTTAATGGCCTCTAGAGGTCAGGAGAGGTCTAGGTTCAGTACAGAGGATGAGCACTTACCCATCCTCCTCTCTTTTTGAGCCATGGCACGACACTTCTCCGCACAAACTCTCCCAGACTGTCCACAATAGTGTGCACCATGACAGGATGGCCCAGTCGCACACAGTCCACCGCCAGCCCAGCGGCTACAGCGTAGATGGCCACCACTTTACCCCATGTGATTCCTTCAAAGTAAAAGAAATTCTATGAGCAGAGCTAGAAAAGCATTGACAGTTCACCCAAAACTGAAAATTCTGTCATCATTTATTCCAAGCCTGTTTAGGTTTTCTTCTTCTGTTGAACACAAAGGAAGATTTTTTGATGTAAGCTGGAAACTTGTAACCCATTGACTTCCATAGTATTTGTTTTTTCTCCTTTGGAAGTCAGTGGTTACAAGTTTTCAGCTTACTGCAAAATATCTTCTTATGTGTTAACTTCGTAAAGGTTTGAAACCATTTAAGCGCGAGTAAATTGTGAGTAAATGTTCATTTTTGGGTGAACCATTCCTTTAAGCACCTCAAATGCTCTCTTGCATTTCATACAGCAGGTTACAATGTCAATTATTTGAGTCTGTAAGTCCTAGATTTGCTCGTATCTTGCAAAAGAAATGCAAAAGGGACAAATGAGATTTACATTTGCTGTCACGGTGGCGTAGTGAGTAGCACGATCGCCTCACAGCAAGATGGTTGCTGGTTCGAGCCCCGGCTGGGTCCGTTGGCGTTTCTGTGTGTAGTTTGCATGTTCTCCCAGTGTTTGCGTAGGTTTTCTCTGGGTGCTCCGGTTTCCCCCACAGTAAAGGTGAATTGAATATAAGCTAATTTGGCCGTAGTGTATGTGTGTGCATGCATAGTGTGTGGGTGTTTCCCAGTGATGGGAATGCGGCTGGAAGGGCATCCGCTGCGTAAAACATATGCTGGATAAGTTGGTGGTTCATTCGGCTGTGGCGACCCCTGATTAATAAAAGGGACTAAGCCGAAAAGAAAATGAATGAATGAGATTTACATTTTTTACACACATTAGAATATGTCCTGTTTCACTTTTTTTCCCTGAGCAAAAAAATATTTTTTTACCATGATTTATAGACGATAACAACTACAATATCATAATTTTAACAATTTATACGCAGTAAAAATATTCTCATTTATAACACAATAAAAGATTAGCATCACTACAGCTCCAAAGTTATGTCATTTTAAATCTTTGCCTCCATCCTTTGAACTAGGGTTTAACCAATAGTCAGCACAAAGTTTGTATAATCATTTAAAATATGTTGAAATTATGAATCGCTTATTCTTTGGTATATTTGAATAAGTACAAGTCAATAATTATGTAGTTTCAGTTCTACCTAATTATATAATTTACTCTAAATGACAATATATCATTGTTTCACCCATATTTTAGCATTTTTTTCTTATAAATACTATCTGAAAGGCGCACACTATACTTTAATATTTCACTTTTTGAAAGAATGAATTCAACATTCCCATTTTATCATGAATTTTCAACTAACACAGGTCATTTGAACTACTCTTTGCTATAAATATTTTATCTATTAATATTGACATATTGTTATTACAGCTTACTGTGTACAACTTAAACAGTTAACCCTTATGTACGGTTGGGATGTATTCATCCACTCTGGGGTGACTGAGTCTTAATTTGGCCATAACTACTTCTGTGTTTCAGCTCGCAGAATGATATATGGTGACAAAACTTATTTTAACATATTTTAACATATTTTGAGAAAAAAAAAAACACTCAATGATACACTCTGGGCAAATTTACTACACTTTTGTCATGTTAGGGATGAAAACATCCACTAAATTAAACTGCTGTAAAACTGCATC
>CAIGQZ010001336.1:28360968-28374402 GCA_903798205.1 Danio tinwini
AATATTTTACGTATTTTTACAAAAATACTTTTTACAAAATACGCATCTCAGCCCTGAGAACTACATGGAGTAAATAAAAACTAAAACTGTGTATTTATGCACCATCAAATGTGGTTATAATGGAAGTCAATGGGGCAAAAACAGCTACCAACAGTAAAAAAAAAAAACTGTAAAGACGTGTGCCAGTGATGTAGCGGGAAGGCCAACACCATTAAGTCAAACACTTCATTTAATGATGCGCCAAGAGGGAATGACTATTGTTTACGTTCCTTCAGTCTCAGCTTTCATTTGAGATAATTCCTCACAGAACTAAAGTATATTATAGAGGACATAAAAGTTTGCAAGAAGATCACTGTGGGCAGAGAGAAGTGATGTTACCATGGTTGTGGACCACCATGTGCATCAATAGAAGCAGAACCAAGATAAAATATGCGACCAAATATGTACAACGGGAAGAATGTGGGTATGTCCTTTTTAGGGTTTTCTTTTTTTCTCCACGTTCCGAAAAAAGAAGCTGTCGTTAAACCCTGAGAGAAGCTGATGATCAAAGTGGCCTTCTCAAAAGCAACAATAGATTCAAGTCAACTGCTCTTTCAGTAAAGACCATTTTCTGTAATTGAATAAAAACAAACATAATGAAATTAACGTCCAAGACTGAAGCTCTGAATCTGCTTAGGCTTACATTGCTTAATTTACATCTGGAACACATCCCACAATCACTGAATTCACTCCATTTATAGTAGTCATGATGGCCTTACGTGCAACTCTGCAGTTTATTTTTTTGCCCACCAAAAGTACCTCAATTGGGCACAAAATTAGCTCTAATAAATAATAATTACTAACAATAATATATATCACATTTATTTAAAAAAATATTTTGTTTATTAATGCAGGGCCAGTGAGATCGGTCATGCCCACAACACCAGAGGGACAATTGAATAAGGAGGTTTAGCCATCTCTGAGATAAATCTTTAACTCTAAGTTGAGTTACTCTTCAATGGGAAACTGAGTTTTCAGGTTTAGAGAACGGCTGAATTGAGTTAAATCAATCAATCCTAACTAAAGTAAAGTGCGACAGGGTGGTTTAGTGGTTAGCACTGTTGCCTCACAGCAAGAAGGTCACTGGTTTGAGTCCTGGCTGGGTCAGTTGGCCTTTCTGTGTGGAGCCTGTTCTCCCTGTGTTGGTGTGGGTTTTCTTTGGGTGGGTGCTCCGATTTTCCCCACAGTCCAAAGACGTGTGCTATAGATGAATTGAATAAGCTAAATTTGCTGTAGTGTATGAGTGTGTAAGTTCATTCCGCTGTGGCGACCCCTGATGACTAAAGGAAAATGAATGAATGAAGTTAAGTAAAGTTAAATGTAGAAGGAAACAATAAATCAATGCATTACTATTCTTTCTCTAATGATTTTGGAAAGATTCTCAAAAGTTTAGAGTTGATTCTGTATTCAAATTAGACTGTGCTCCAAGCAGAAATAGGTACTCATAGGTGCACATATCATACGCATGATGAAGAATTCGCATCGATTGGACAGATTGATAATTACAGGAGAAGCTCTGCGCTTCTGATCCGTTGTGTGGCTAGAATCAATACACTATTCAAATTCCTTCTGCACCCGAAAGCAAAACCCCGGTTCTTTATAGACACGGTGATAACCACTAAAAGAGGCAGGCAGGTTAGTATGTTACCATTATGGCACACTCCATTTTGAGTGAAGACTTGAGGCTTGTGTTTTGTGAGTGTAGGTTGTGAATGAATGTGAACTAGGCCTACTGCACTGTGCTGCAAAATAACTAGTAAAATATTATTTACTGATCATGGCAAGGACAAAAAAAACTAGTTAGTAGAAATTAGTTATTAAATCTATTGTGTTGAGAAAAAAATTCTCAGTGATAAACAGCACTTGGGAAATATTTTTAAACGAATTATAATTTCACAAGAGAGCAAATGAGAGCAGATGACTTCAACTTTACATTTCTTTCCTTAAAGTAAATTAAGGTAACAAAAAATTCAGATCATTTTTTTAGGAAAATGAACATGATTTTATAGAATCTGTTTGTTTTTGATAATTGCTCTTTGCAAATGCCTTTCTTTTACATTCGGAGCCTGTTCATCCTGAATAATTCTTTAATAAAATAAAATGATTTTTAAGTACTGTCATACAGGGATTCCAATCATTAAAGACAAGCAAATAAACTCTAATTCTGGTTGAAATGTAACGTTGTAAAGATGTAAATGTACAGCAGAAGTTTTGAAGAAGTTAAGAATCGTTTTGGAATTGGATCATGACCCTCAGAATTGTAATCGGATCATGAAGTCCCTAAAGATTTCTACCCCTACTAAGCATGTAAAAAGCCGTAATCTAAGGCAACAGCACTAAATTTATCCTCACTATTAAAATTTCACAGGTAAAAACTATACTTTGTCAGAAAAGCAATTTTGCAGTTTGAATCAGTGAAAAGTATTTAGACACTGGCACTGCTTGAACTTTAAAAGCGAGATAGGACTGAAAGTAAAGTATAATACAACAAATAAAGGTACACAAGCTGTCACTGGGGTGGTACCTATTCAAAAGGTACACATTTGTACTTGAAGGGTTTATATTGGTACCTCAAAAGTATATATTAGTACCAACAAAATTTAAAAGGAACATTTTTGTACTTTTTAGGTACTATTATGTACCCTTGCGGTATTAATATGGATCTTGTAGGTACAAATTTGTACCTTTTGAATAGGTACCACCCCAGTGACAGCTGGTGTACCTTTATTTCTGAAAGTGTACCATGGTAAGAGTATAAGTTACCTCCCTTTTAGAAACAGGCTTGACTGACTCCTCGTTCTCGTGTTTGACATGCCTACCATTCTAAGACAGAAAACTCAAGAGTTTCCCTCATTTCAGAGTTAACATACCCAGAGTTTTCATTTAACCTCTTTTCTTTAACAGGCCTTTGTTGTATTGTTATCCAGCTCACTTACCCATGGCCATGATCTCTGTTGCTACCGAGAGAAATGCATCTGAAACCACAGCTTCCATCGCTACGCTGATATTCAGCTGCTTTGCGATATTACGATACACATATGGACGCATGCACTCCAGTTCATCACCTGTAAATCAAAAAGCAAAACCAGTAACATTATTTCAATCCTGTACCTATACTCTCTTTACCCTCCAAAACATGTACATCATAAAACCTGTCTCACAGGAACTGCAAGTGCAAAACCAAAAACATGGTATACACATTTTCAGTTTACAGTTGACATTTTTCTTCATATATGTTGGTACAAATTGTTGTTGCATTTATATCTACAACATGTTTGGTTTGATACTGGAAAATACTGATAATATTTCAAACAAAAATGTTGTCATTTAGAATGCTTTTTGGCAGAAGACAACAAAACCGGTGCTGTGTTTTTTCAGACATGTTGACATTCATATACAACAAATAAAAACATTTGTTCATCTAAATGGCAATATATATTTTTTTGAAATTTGGAAGAAATGTTATCAGACCTCTACCAAAAAAGCAAATAATAACAATTTACTTAAATACACTCTTGACATACATTGATATCCTATAACATGTAGTATGCACATATACATCATATACTGTATTCAGCACTATGTTGTTTTAATTGCATGAAGTACTCCATTTTTGCCCTGACCATTGAACATATTACCTTTCTAGGATGTTTCTATTGTTCTTTATATATTCTTACATCTGTTTATAATGGTGGTATCTCTAGTATGCAATACATCGTAAGCTGTTAAGCAGCCCTTTGTTGTTTAATTACAATTACAATAAAAATAAAATCTATTTTAAATATGCTAAGACACTGAGGGTGTGTATTGACCAGAAACTCACAATATTCACAATAATACATATATTTTTGGTTGTTGAATCAACATTTGGTCCTCCAAGATTTAGAATCATGACATCAAAAACAAAATAATTACTTTTCCAAATACAACAACTTACAAAAATTGGAAGAAAGTTGCATGATCTGAATGCTGACCTCTGACTTTCAGTCATGTTATTGATTTAGAAGATAAATACTGTACTGAAACATCACCACACACACCTGTTAATAGCTTTAAGGGATAATTCACCCTAAAGTGAAAACATACTCACTATTTACTCACCCTCAAGTGGTTCCAAACATTTATGATGTTCTATTTTCTGTTGAGCACAAAATATGATATTCTGAAAAATGTTAGAAACTATTGATCTAGCAAAAACGATAGCTATGGAAGTCAATGGTAAGTGGTTTCCAACATTTTTTAAAATATCTTCTTTTCTGTTCAACAGAAGAAAAGAACTCAAACCGTTTTGGAGCAAGTGAACTCTGTAAATGATGGTAGTATTTTGATTATTAGGTGAACTCCTTTCAGTTCCCACTCACTCCTGCTTCTCTTACCCAGTTTAAGCAGCACCACAGACACCTCTACAAGAGCCCCGTGTGGTTCTGGCAGGTCCAGCTCGACTTTTGACCAACTCAGTCCTTCTCTCGTGATCCTGGAGTGAATGAAGTCTCTACACAGCTCCTTGGACTGAAAGACCAGCTCTTTCTCCGTGTGAGTGCGATCAAACACCTCCATCATCTCAGCGGCGAGCACAGATGAGCGCGCGAACACGTTCATGTCCCGCATGTTGGTCTGACACGAGCACAAACTACCGCAACTTCACTTGCTAAAGTCAAGTAGCCTACATAAACAACCCACCGACTTCGCTAATATCAAGAAGCCCATGTCCACGGCAAAAGTTCAGATAACTTCAATATGAAACAGGTTTCCCGAAGTCAAATAGCCAATCAAGTGAAACAACGATGACTGCGGTCAGCCCACATTAAACTCCCTCCTGGTTTAAGCTAATCGATCGATCAATCAACTTCCGTTGGTCAGTTTTATCATTCCTCTTCCATCTCATGGGAGAACACACACTTTCTGTCATATTTTGGATCTGTCCTGGGGTAACTCTTCGTTTGTGCCCTCAATCGCACACTTGGCAGCATTTTCTCCTCTCTCTACCTAGAACGCTTAGGTAACCACTAATCAAGCAAGTGAACGGCTTAGTCCAAATATATAACAGTCGATGGCATCTTGACAGTCAGCGCCCACAACGCTTTTAGTTCATGAACTATACCAAATCAAATGTACAATAATCAACTCTTTAAATTGATATTATCCAGTATATTTTTTTATTTATTAAATGGGATAGCCCCTTGAGATGAGTCATCTTATTTTCGAGAGAGTCTTTATCAAGGGAGTTCCCTCAATAAAATAATTAAAATCATAAGAAAATGTTTAAAAAGTGAAACATTATGAAATATCACAATAAAATGTAAAGTAACAGCTTGCACACTGAGCTCAACGTAAAGGTACGTTTTAAAGAAAGACTTAAACTGGACTTTTTAAGATGTACTAAGGTACACATAATATTAATTAAGTGTGTTAATTTATTAGAAGAACGCTCTGAATAAAAAGACTATTTTTATTTTCAAAACAGGCCCAGGTGTGGAGCCCATTCACATTATCTGTCTTTTTCATGAAGACCAATGATTCTTCCCTGTAGGGATCAACGGGAAGTTCATTCATGTTTTGCTCTAGTGGTTGACCGGGTAAGTTATTATCTGTCTATGTTTAGCAGGCTAATCCTCTCCAAACCATTGCATTGGTTTAAAGTCCTGTCTGACTCCTTAATAGACCTCTCTGTGGTTTGGTATGTGCATGCATCAGTATAGACTAGCCGCAGTGGTAATCCCAGAATTTTTAAAAGGTATGATAATTCACTCTCTTGTACTGGAATATCAGTCATGCTTGATTTACAAAATTCCTAATCATATCTGAAAACAGTGGGTTACAGTGTATGTGCACCCAGTATAGCCAGAGGGGTCTGGATGCAGACCTAGTGCAGTGCAATCTGAGCTGCATCCAATGCTTTTTAATGTGCTCACCTAACCCCACCCCAAACCCACTCCTCACAGTGATGTCACTTGCTCCATTGAGTGCATTGTTTCTGACATTGCATCACTGACATATGCAGTCTCAGCTTGCATCATCATGGCTGCATCTAGATACTATTGAGTATAGCAGTACAGCTTTGACCCATAATGAATGATATGTGACCTTGGACCACAAAACCCATCGTAAGTGTAATTTAAAAAAAAAAAAAAAAGAGTTGTGTACGTCACTTGCTGAAAAAAATAAGCTTTTCATTGATGTAGTTTGTCAGTATAGGAGATATTAGGTCGGGATTACCTTTAAAGTCTGCATGAAATCTAAATTTACAATGTTTATTTTGCTAGCTCACATTGTTACTCTTAAAATGAATAATTAATCTATGCAAGTTAATCCATTGAAAAAATGGAAATCTAAAGTTAGTCATTTGCTTCTGCGTTTGGTGTGCCAGTGGTTCTTCTGTTGACGTCAAGCTGAGGGCTTCCATAGCAACTGTATGTCATATTTTTAACCACACCCCTCTTACCGTTAGTATTACACAATGATGCACAAAAGAAATCCCCACCCCTACTCAATATTCCATTTCAGTTGGAAGTGCATCAACATACACAGATAAAAGTCTTAGCAACTTCCAGTTCATGCAGACTTCAAAGTTGTCTAAATAAAGCACTTAGCAATGCGCAATACTAATCAAAATTGTGTTTTGTCATACAGAATTCACAAAAATATCTTCATGGAACATGATTTTTACTTAATAGTCTAAATATTTTTGACATAAAAGACATCCATATTCTTTATCTGGGGTGTTTCACTCATGCATCAAGTGCCAACTATGACTTACAGGGCTACATCAAGTGGGAAATGCTGAAGACTGCATAGGGCCCAGAGGCCTGAATCGGTTCTCTCTTCCCTCCCAAAACTCAATCTTGACTGAAGGTTCTCATTGAATATTGACACAAATAGGGTCCTAGATTTCTAGCTATGCCACTGCTTAGTAAAGAGTATTTGTAATGTATCGGTTCATGTAATCTGATTATTCTGTTAAGCCTAATGAATCTATTTAGTGTAGATTTCAGTGGAGAGAAAAGTCATCTTGAAAACGGTATTGACAGATCTTATTTTTTTGAGTATTTCATTGTTTAGGATGAATTATTTGTGCTTTTGTAATGTTTATTCAAAAAAATAAAACATCTTTCCTCTGATGATATGTACTGGCAATTCCAGATGGTAAAGTTAAAGTCCAGAACACTGACAGTTGGAGAGGTGTGGTGTGGTTTAGTATGTTAACAACACCCAAATAGACCCTCATATTCTTAGATACTTTAATGTTTTTAATAGTTTAAAAGATGTATGCACATTTATATGTATTTATTTATTTATTTATTTATTATGTCATCTTTGCATCAAATTACAAAAAAAAATTATTACCACTTGTGCGAGGTGTTTCTAATGCAGTGTCTATGGACAGAACAAAATATTTGACGTTGTTCTCTCTTCTGGCTACCGTGATTTTCTTTTTTTTTTTCTGAAAGATTTGATGACATCATCGTTGAGTTTTTCTTTTATTATTTCAGCAAACATGATTGTAAAAAATATATTTGTTGTACTCTCCCATTGACTGCGCTCTAATTTTACCCAACTATGACGACTTCCGCTACTGAGAAACTCAGAAATGTGAAAAGGGTCCAACAGAGACACCAAATCTGAAATAAAAACTTGAAGTGCATTTTCAGATTTTAATTAAAGATTACAAGGGCATTTTTTTCTTAATGACATATTACAAATTACAGATGCATTTTTAACCACAAAACTATCAATGTGAGCTAACAAAATCAATATGTTAGTTTTGATTTCATGTGTACTTTAACAAAATTAAAAGTATAAAATTATTGTTTTGAAATTGTACAATTACTACACAGAAACATATTCACAAATGAGTTCACAAAGATCTAACGTAAAACATACTGGAAAAATGTTGCATTCTAATTTCTGTCCAACTACAACTCCCACAATTCCTCATTCATTGAATCAAAATCTGCGCATGCGCTGAAGCTCCTATTATTTTGTTCTCGCAAGCAATAAATGAAGAGCCGCCAGAGCCTGCGTTGATCGTTATAAAACAATAACACGCGGAAAGCGGTTCGCTCGCACGGTGATGCTATCATACATGGAGTCACACGACACATAACTGTCATTCTCGCCAGGCTGCGGGGTCCGCCATCAGGGGATTGGAGGCCGAAAACACGGCAGACGAACAGGACATGCAGAGGTGTTTTTGTATGTAAAAGCTAGCTAGCTAAGCAGGGGAACCAGAGTAAAACGTTGTAGAGTTTTCCAACACCCCTCTTTAGGCAGAAAGGACTACATCTGCTTTTATCCACTGAGATGGCGCACCTCCGTGACATGCAGAACCAGGTAAATCCGCAGCCCAGCCGAGACTGCTCATCCTGCATCCACCCTGAGCTTTAATCTCGCTGTCTGTAGCATCACATTAACGTTTGGGGAGGCTGTCAGGTCATGACATTTCTCTTTTTTAGTAATTCAAGCGGTCCTGACTTTATGCTGTCAAGATAACTGTTTAATGAAGTGTCTGCTTATTGCTACAGTTTCAGTCCAGTTAAAGTGTATAGATTAACGCACTATTGAGTTAAGTGGGTTTAGTTTGTGCTTAAGTGTGGTAGAGAGCTTTACAGCAGATGTGATTGTGACTGTGTTATAATGTGCCCATTGATTTATGAGCAGCATCTGTAATGTAATGTAATGTAATGTGTGTGTGTGTGTATGTATTTGTTTGTGTGTGTGTGTGTGTGTGTGTGTGTGTGTGTGTGTGTGTGTGTGTGTGTGTACAGTATGTGTGTGTATATATGTATGTATTTGTGTGTGTGTTCATATGTATGTATGCATGCATGTACAAATGTTTGTGTGTGCATATAAATATGACAGGGCTGTTAGAGTTTACATTTACAAAATTGATTTAGCTAGTGCACATTGTTCTAAGGGTCAGGGTGTCCAATTAGTCTTTGCACGTTAATCCACTTTTTTTGCATCTTTAATCAAAATCTAAGCTTTTTTGTCTGGAATGACGGTTCATCTCTGATTATGTCAGTTTGACAGCTTAGGCGAAATATGCTTAGCCACACCCTTCCTACTGTAAGGCCTCATGCAAATTCAACAGACAAGAGACGCAAGCTCGCTAAAAAGTTTTGCATGTCACTTCATTCCTTGGTGAACTCTTACCTGTGATTTCACATCACGTGATCGCATGAGACCAAAAGAAAACTAAATTGTGTCCTCTCTGTGCACAAACTTTGAATGAAGTAACTTTTAGTTCACACAGGCTTTAAATATTACATTCTGATTGGCTGACGAAGTTTCTCAGGTGTGCAGTTATTTTCAGGGAAACACTGCTTAACCCTTGTGCACTGTTCAAAATAACTACACTATGTTTGCCGTTTTTGCACTGCAGATGATGATCAACAAAATCTCTTTCACCGACAATCAAGAATGCATGATTATATGCTGTCATGGCTTTGCAGTCAAAGAATGCCATTATAATGGAAGTCAATGGGGCAAAAACAGCCACGAATATAATGAAATTGGCCAAGATAGTATTGTTGAATTTTTGAAAAATTTCAAAGCATTTTTCCCTAAACATGTGTCAAAATAATTTTGATCACCAGAAATTATTACATTTGCAGAAAGTTGCGGCCAAATTATGAATCAAATTCACCCCAGAGTGGATCAAAACAACTCCAACAGCACACACAGGTTAAATGGATTCAGACAAGTCTTGACCATATTACAGTTATAAAAGGAATATCTAATCAAAACAAAAGGCTTTGAATGAGATAAAAAAAAAACTAGTCCCACAAACAAGAGTTGTTTGAGCACAGAAACCTGACAAATGTCTCAAATACAACAACTGAACAATGTCTTTATGTGGGGTAACCATTTGTTTTGCAGTGTATATGCATCACTATCTCGGGTGTACATTATTTTATATTACAAAATTCCTATGTCCTGTTGTCAGTTATTCTTTCTATAATAGGGCTGCACAATTAATCAAAGGCAATTTTTATGAGCATTTTGTCAGTAAAGCCGGTCTTGTAAATCTCTAGCACCAGAATCTCTAGTTTTTTTTAATGTGCTTGTTCAGTGAAAGTGTTTCCATTGTAGTTTATGCTCCTCTTTTCTTAACGAAAAAAATGTTTATCCTACTCAGTTATGCATGTTTTTTTGCTCATTTTCAAAATGTATGCACTTCTTGCTGTTTCCATCAACTTTTTTTTTTCCCGCCATATCCTAAATGAGCATAAAAATAGGTGAATAGAAACGTAGCTACAGACAACTATACAGAAATCTCAGAGGATTTAATCAGTGTGATTCTGAAATTGTAAAATAATCCTTGTACAGTTTAACAGTATGTTGCTTTTCATTGATCTATGGCTCTGTTGCTGCTAAATCTGAAAGTACTTGAAATACTGATCACAAAGCCAAGCTGTACTTCCCTGTCAAGGTGTGCATGATAATCACAGCTTTTAATCAATTGTGATTTCATTTCAATTAAAAAAAAGATAGAATTTTTATGTTTGAATTAGGGCTGCACAATATATCATTTCAGCATCGATGTATCGCAAGGTGTGCGTACGCAGTAGTCACATCGCAAGATATGCAATGCTGAGTCTGAATTATAGTTGACAAGGAGCTACAGAGCTCAAGTGATTTATAAAGTCACTGTTAAGATTAACCATAACAGGGTGAAGGTTTATCATTTGTATGTGATTTTAAGGCCTGTGACCGAGCATTTCAGGAGAGTTCAAAACATTTGAGCACAAAAATTTATGATGACAATTTATGCAAAATTTATGCAAAAGAAAAATGTTTTCCTTGGAATTTTTGTCTTTTTTTTTTTGTCCAAATATCTTAATTTCTAAGTATTTTATTTCAAAAAATGCAGATGAATATCAAATAGAGAGCATTAACATAAAAAGCATAACAATACAAAATAAATAAATACATTAAATAAATAACGTCATATAAATTAAGTAAACCAAACCAGAACACGTACAAGAAAAAGGGGGTGGGGGGTTGCTAATATCATAGCCTTAATTATTATTTTGTCTCGTTACATGTTTGCTAGCATTGTGGGTCACAGAAATGCAAAAAGTTTCCCCATTTATCAAAATGACAATCAATCCTTTCATGTAAAGTGTAGAAGAGTTTTTCAAAATCTGCAACTACGAGATCCATTTGAAAATCAGAGGTCTACTGGATGATTTCCAGTTTTTAACAATCACCTGTCTGCCTAGCATGATGCAGCTCTGTATCCACTGTGATTCAGCTTTATTCATGTGGATTAAAGGACAGGGGTCACCAAGTATGTATAAGCTTGGGCAAAAGTCATACTAGGTCTGCAATATCTTTACAAGGTATTCATGCACCTCTCTTAAAACATATTGGACTTCTGGGCATTGCCATAATACATGAAATAGGTCACCTGCTGCTTCTTAGCATCGGCAGAATTCTGGATTGTTTTTGAAACCTATAATACCATATTTTTACTTGATCTAAAAATATATATATTTGGACACAGTACATTGTGAAACCAAACAATCAACTTTACCAAATGAAATGAGTGTAGTTAACCCAAAATTTACTGCAAGTTAATTCTACTCATTTGAAAAGAGTTTTGCACTCAGTGTGGAAGGTAATAGGTTAATTAAATACCTCATCACTGTAAGTTCACCGTGCTCATATAGGTTAGTTTTTTAACTCAAGTGGTTTGTAGCAATCGGTTTCCTCAAATGGTTTGAGTTGCCTTAATGTATTGGGTTTTACAATAATCGGTTGGTTTGAGTTCTCATCATTTATTGAGTTTTACTGTGCTCAAATTGCTTTGTTTACTCAAATGGATTAAGTTCACAGTACTCATTAGGATCCGTTTTGGAACTTAAACGGTTTGTTGCAATCGGTTTCCTCAAATGGTTTGAGTTACCTTAACTTTTTGGGTTTTACAGAGTAGAAATGAGACAATGGAAAGTAAGAAAAACATTTCTTGCTTTGTTATTACTGCACCTGAATAATGGTATACTCCCCAGAAAACTGCCAAATAGAGCTATTTACATGTTAAACTGTATTCATGTTGTAATATTTATTGCAGAAAAATAAAACATCGCAATACCAGATTTTTCCAATATCGTGCAGCTCTAGTTTGTATGACCGATTATGGTCTATCTTGTGGTAGTTCTGGCTTTTGATTTTAAATAATTGTTTCGATATCCTTTTTATGTTATATTTAAAATCAGTCTGACTAAATGGGAGAAATAAAAGGTTATTATAAATGTCATTGTTAGTTGCAGTCCTAATTGATTTGATAGTACATTTCTTATTGTCCTTCAATCATGACTGCACTGTCTCTCTTTACACAGAACTCCCGGCTTGACCCAGAGGAGTATTTCACCAAGCAGGAGCGCATTGGGAAGGGGTCGTTCGGCGAGGTCTACAAAGGCATCAACAATCGCACTAAAGAGGTGGTGGCCATCAAGATCATCGACCTGGAGGAGGCAGAAGATGAGATCGAGGACATTCAGCAGGAGATCACGGTGCTCAGCCAGTGTGACAGTCCCTATGTCACCAAATACTATGGCTCATATCTGAAGGTACCCTCTCCCTTTGTTTGAGGTTCAGGCGTCTACAGACAAACAACAGAATTTTTAATAATACAGCAGCATCCTTTAAAGACATTGTGAAAGAACTTTGTTAATGCCTGTTGAAATGATTTGTCAGCATGTTATCTCAAAGGGAAAAAATGCTATTTGATCAAAATGTTAATACATTGTTGTTTTCACAAGCAGCTTTACTTGCCTTACTACTTTAGCCTTGTGAAATATTGGATAAATTTAGCCAATTCACACAGTTCCTCATATTAATTCTTAATCTTTTCCTCTTAACCACAATCAAATGTCATGATGATTTTCAAAAAGAGTTTTTAAAAGCAGATATTGAGAGTCACATACTGATACAATATTGTCTGGAGCTTTTTTTTATATATTTCCTCTGTTTACATACTTGCAAAATACCGGTTATGAAATGACAAGCTCTTCTAGGAATGAAAGTTTGCACAAAACAAATGTTCCAAAATAGGGCTGTTTTAAACGCATAAAAGAACCATTTATAACTTAAGCTATAAATAACCTTGTGTGCAATGGAAATTTCTAAGAATGTTAAAAGTTCGTCATATTGAAATATGAACTCTATGTGCAACAATTGTCATGTGACACTTAAAAAAATGGTGCTTGTGTTATTTTTACCATTGTCTATAGGGAACTAAGCTGTGGATCATTATGGAGTATTTAGGAGGTGGCTCCGCTTTAGATCTTGTAAGTAGAACTACATCGGCTCTTCGCCTATTGGAGTATTTTATTATTATTACTATTATTATTATTATTATTATTATTATTATTATTATTATTATTATTA
>CAIGQZ010001336.1:28374412-28397717 GCA_903798205.1 Danio tinwini
ATTATTATTATTATTATTATTATTATTATTATTATTATTATTATTATATGTGTGTGTTCATGTAACATTAAAGGGATAGTTCATCCAGAAGTGAAAAACTTTGGTTAAAGGATTTCACCCAAAAATGATCGTTTGGTGGTTTTAAACCTTTTTGAGTTTCTTTGTTCTGTTGAGCACAAAATAAATTATTTTAATAAATGCTACTTGCTGGGACCTTTCGACTTCCATAGTAATTTTTTTGCTGCAATCCAATTTACCTACATGTACATGAAGGAAAAAAATATGTGAAGAAAAAATACAGACTTTTTAAATGTGTAACAAAAGAAAGCTATGAAAGCTTTGGGATACACTACTTCATCATTAGCGGGCCATTATGTTGCTTAGTTAGGTGACGTGTCAATCATTTCAACATATCAATCACATTACTTTCATATTTGATTTTCACACTCATACACTACGGTCAATTTTAGCATACCCAATTCACCTGTACCGCATGTCTTTGGACTGTGGGGAAAACCAGAGCACGCGGAGGAAATCCATGCGAATACGGGGAGAACATGCAAAATCCACACAGAAATGCCAACTGACCCAACTGAGGCTCGAACCAGCGACCTTGCTGTGAGGGGAATGTGCTGCCCACTGCGCTACCACGTCACCAAACTTTTCCACATAACCGTTCTTTTTACATGTCCACCATGTTTGTAGTTTAACACTTATACCCATGTTTGTAGTTCTAATCATGTTCACGTCTAACGTGCAATATATTAATAGTATAGGCATTAATAGCAATAATAGACCGAGTCTCTCCATTGAATTGAACGATCGCTTGTTGCCTTGCCACTGCGAGTCACTTGTAGTGTGAGTGAGGCTTAACTCTATTTTCAAATGCAATTTAGGATGGATGGCAACCAGCATTTTTCAGAATATCTTCCTTTGTGTTCAACAGAAGAAAGTACCTCTAATAGGTCTTGAACAAGTGAAGGGAGAGTAAATGATCACAGACTCAATTTTTTTTTTTGGGGGGGTGAACTATACCTTCAATGTAATGTAGGTATCTGTTTGTCTACAGTAGAACATTTTAGCTGAAACTGTGGTTATTCATAACATAACAGAAATTAAGTGTGAAAATGTATTCTTTTTTCTTGCCTGTATATGCTTTCTTCGACTCTGCTAACTGTAGCACCACAGTTTCAGCTAAAAACATCCTTTAATGTTCTACTGAAGACAAAAACTGTTGTCAGAAACTAAATTGATCTTCTACCTTTCCTCCACCCATCTCAGTTGAAACCAGGCCCGCTAGAAGAGACGTACATTGCCACTATACTGAGGGAGATTCTGAAGGGACTGGAATACTTGCATTCGGAAAGGAAGATTCACCGGGATATCAAAGGTGTGATCACCCACACGTCTGCCTACTCCATCAGGCCAGCTAGCAGTGGCTTCATTTTCAGTTGATCAGTTGATTTCAGTGCCGATGATTCACATTTGTGTCTTGTCGCCGCAGCTGCCAACGTGCTGCTGTCTGAGCAGGGCGACGTGAAGCTGGCAGACTTCGGGGTGGCAGGACAGCTCACAGACACCCAGATCAAGAGAAACACTTTCGTGGGGACTCCTTTCTGGATGGCTCCTGAGGTCATCAAACAGTCTGCGTATGACTTTAAGGTGCGGAGATCCACATGAATGATTCTAAGCTTGTAGTAGAGCTAGCTGAATATTAATGAGGCTGCAGAGCTGTGAAAACACATGTTCAGCAGAACGGCTGGAGTGGTAAAACTGTTCATCAGGGCTTTTTTTTTTTTTAAGTGGTAGGCATGGTAACCAATTACAAGTATGTTTTAGCATAGTAGCAGCTAATTTTTTTTCTGGGTTGTTTATATAACGTTCACTTGTGGGAATTTTTCATGACTTAAACAAAGATGATTTGTTTTTTGGCTGCAGGCAGACATTTGGTCCTTGGGAATTACTGCTATTGAACTGGCAAAGGGGGAACCCCCAAACTCGGACCTGCATCCAATGCGAGTTCTGTTTCTCATTCCCAAGAACACTCCCCCAACGCTGGAGGGCTCCTACAGCAAACCCTTCAAAGAGTTTGTGGAGGCTTGCCTCAATAAAGACCCTCGCTTTGTGAGTATTTGAGTTAAATGACAGGATTTCCCAGTATACATTACTGTCCAAAACTTTGAAGAAGTTGAAATCTTTTTTTCTAGAAAGATCTGACTACAAGCAGTATGACATGCATTTAAAGGGATAGTTCACCCAAAAATGTAAATTCCCTGTTAATTTGCTCATCCTCAGAACATCCAAGATGTAGGTGACTTTTTTTTTTTCAGTAGAAGATTAAAGTCTGTGTAAAATGCAAATTTACAATGGAAAGAAAGCAGTTATCGACATTCATAGTGGGAAAGAGAAATACTATTCAAGTCAATGCCTGTTTTTTTCCATTGAGAATCTACTTTAAAGTCTGCTTTTATTTAGACTTTATTTTTATTTCAGTATGTTGATGTATTTCCAACTGAAACAGAATATTGAGTAGGGGTGGGGTTTTATAGCCAACTAATGTGAAGACTGGCGTGGTTAAAAACATTATGGCTGAAGCTATCAAACTGACTATCTTCTCCATCAACAGAGAAGGACCGCCACTCCAAACGATAGAGCAAATGGTCAGGTTTTGATTGAAGATTACAAACATTTTAGTTTTTGTTTTTTAGTTTTTTTTTTAAATAATATTTTTTTGGGGGGGGGAGTTCACTATACCTGTCAACCCTCACGTTTTTCCTGGGATTCTTTTTTTATGTTTAAGTATTTTCCTGTATTTCTTATGTATTTTTGATCTATCTCTGAAAAGTGAAAGTAGCATCAAAGAGCCGATCTCAAATGTGATATAATTACAAAAGCTGTTCAAGAGAATTGTGCTTTCGCTTTATTTTGGCTTGAAAGCATGTTGAAATTAATGTTGAAACGGCTGCATTCACTTCAATTCCATTAAAGCTTTTCGTCAACCATTTCCATTCCCATGCAACCTCTGTGCTGACTGGCAGATGCACTCTGTAGTGATAAAGAAACACATTAGCTTCTGTACATGTGATTTGAAGGGGAGCGAAAGGTGGACCCTTTGGGATTTGGATGTGTTTTTAAACAGGCAAATACACTTAATAATATGTAAACATATCCGTCTAGTTGTGTTTTGAACATATCCGTCTAGTTGTGTTTAATTAAAACACTAACTAACTGTAATAACTGTAAATCACTAAATAACTGTAATCAATATTTAAATACAGTGAATAAAAAGTGAACAAGATTTAATAACTTGATTTAATTTCTGTGTAGGCCATTGATTTTAATAGGCTAAATATGCCTTTATTAATAGGTCTTTATTTTATTTTCAATATTTTCTAATGTTTGCTACATATTCTATAATTTGAAGCTAATTCAGGATTATGTACAATTAAACTGCTAACTTATCCCATATTTTTACATCCCAATGTTGACAGATATGGTTTTCACCTTTATTGTATTGGAAAGTAGAGCTGAAGCAGAAAAGTGTTTGGAGCAGAGAGAGGGGAACTGTATCAAGTGTGTCTTCGCTGCAGCCTGTAGCACAATGACATACTGGATCAGGTTTAACAGACAAGCATGTGTGAGTGGTTGTTGCTAGAAATGAGAATTATTTCTATTTATTCCTAAATTACCCATTACATTCTCAGTTTTTACCTTCTACACCTACCCCAACCGTCACAGTAGCATGGGGTTTACAATGTCCACTACTACAAAAGTGTATTATCAGTGAATTAACTTGAACGGATTAATTGTTCACCTTAAGACTAATAATGTGGACTATAATAAACATTGTACATTTTGATTTTGATTAATGTTCTATTGAAGAAAAAATAAAGAATGCAATCGACATTAATAGTGAGAACAATAAATACAAGTCAACAGCTTTTTTTTCCCCCCAACATTCTTCAGATTATCTTCTTTTGTGCTCAACAGAATAAAGAAACTCAAACAGGTTTGGAACAAGTGGCGGATGAGTAAATGATGACAGGTTTTGGGTGAAGTATTCCTTTAAGATATAAAGCATCAATTGACAAACTTTTGACCAATAGTGTGGCTATTTTGTAAATGACATGATTAAGCTTTGGTTGTAGTTGGACATATTCAATATTTCCTAAATGAGCCCATCATAACGTTGTGTATTCAGAGCATGGCATGACTGTTTTCTCTTTTTTTTGCAGCGGCCCACAGCCAAGGAGTTATTAAAGCACAAATTCATCACACGATACACCAAGAAAACGTCTTATCTGACAGAGCTGATCGACCGATACCGCCGCTGGAAGTCTGAGGGCCACGGAGACGAGTCTAGCTCTGATGATTCTGACATGTAAGCCGTTCATCCATTCTAATGCTTATACTATATGATCAATAACCGCTCTGTAATTCATCATAATGCATTATTCATTTCTTATTACCTAAGAACTGGCCTTTTAATTTGAACTCTGCTATATTGATCCTCATGAGTTCTAGCCATGAATTGAAACCATTCTCTGTTTCTCCTCATACTCAAACAGGGATGGAGATGGTGATGATAGAGACCAGTGTCCCGTGTGGACGTTCCCCACAGTTCGGCCCAGCTCCATGAACAAGCTCCAGAAGGGCTACACAGACTCAGAGGTGACAAGACCAATGTTAAAACCCCAAAGCTTAAATGGTGTCAGCAGACATTGTTTTCTGTCATTGTAAATGACAAAATACCAAAATATATCCTTGAATTTTTACTGTTTTTGATACTTTAACAAAAATAATATTACATTTAAAGTCAGTATAAATAAAAAATAAATGTAGCATTTATGGATGTATAACCAACAATGGACAAAATCCTTGAAGTAGCTTTATTTTTTGCAATTATTTTAGATGTTTTCAAGCTGTAAAACCCCTCACTACACACTTTATACACTTTTTCTCAGACAGGCATTAACATTTTTACATTTTACCATTGTGATAAAGTTCAAATCTTCGTAGAACAATAAGTCCACTATTATAGAATGAAACCAAAGATCAAAACTTTGATCTTCATTTATTTAGTTTGTAATGGTGCCCTACAGCTACATAACTACTTCCTTCCTTTAGCATGTCCAGTAGTTCAACTTTTTGTGCGATGGTTAGCATCTTCTTCTGCCTTTTGGGTACTACCGCAGGTGCCTTTGACAGTGCAGAAAGTTTCGTCAACATTGTGGGTAAAAACTTGCAAACATACAGTACAGCACTTCAGAGTCACACTGCTAACGATCAAAGATTTATGTAAATTTGGCAAGCTGGACACATTCTGTACTGTACAGGAGACACAGCACAAAGGAGATTGATCGGCAGTGGTCTACATTCAGTCAGGACACAGAACACAATTCGCTAATCAAGACTCAGAACACAATGCGCTCTAGAAAAAAAGAATGTCAAAATACACTAAACGAAATTCACAAAACTGCAAGGCTGCGAAAAGTGAACTGCGTTTTAGCAAGGGAGCACTATTACTATTTGTTTATTGATATTTAAAGATATTGTGTTTCAGAATGCACATCAGGAAGCTGCTGTCAATAAAAAAAAAATCATTAATTATATCATTAAAAATCATAAATATTGCTCCGTATATTTATCTGCCTTTTGTACTTTTAAGAGGTCATTTACATACAACTCATCTACATCTAAAATGCAAGAAAGGCAAAGTTTTTTAAAAAGCACTTTGTCCACCATGTCTACATCAAACAAAACAGTTGTCATGCTTGTTTCTGTAAACAGAAGCTTGCAACGCTTGCCCCTTCTTTGAGTTCCTCTGATTGGTCCACTGCTTTGCAACTGACGTTGATGGGGTGGCAAAAATTCAAATATTTTTATTAGACACGTTGTTTTAAAAACATGTACTCATGTGCGAGTTGCTGCAAACACAAACATAATGGTAATAAATGTAACTGATGATAATCTGAGGTTAAGCAAAACAGATCAGATCAGATTAGAGCTTCTAAAGGTCTTAAATTTGATTGTAAAACTCCAGATGTCCCATTGTCTTTTTCTACTTCTAGTTAAAGCAGTGGTTCTCAATTCCGGTCCTCTTATTTGACACTAAAGTATCAGTTTATGGATCTCTCTGTTAACGAGCTGATGATCTGAATCAGGTGTGTTAAGTAAGGAAGACATAAGCTGCGTCCCAAATGACACGCTATACACTATGCACTTATGCACTATGCACTATGTACTTATGCACTAAGCACTTACACACTCAACAGCATAGTATATAAATGTAGTGTTGTCCCAAATGCAACACTTAAATTTTTTTTTAGTTTTTTTTACTATACCTTAGAGCAAATACAAACCGTTTCCCTAATTAAGTTTGATGGTCGTCAAATTAGTGAGAGAAACTACCAAATAATACCTGCCATGAGTATAACCGCATTCACCATCGGGAGGCAGTATAATCACTCTCATAGGAGAAGTTTGCTTTCACAATTCAAAATAAATAAATACCCCTCCATCAATGACCGAAAGCTCCGCCCCTTCCGCTACGTGAGCAAAGCTGCGGCCATTGAGTGCGTGAAGTGTCCATCAATCAGTGTCCATAAATTTAACAGTTGAATAAATGCGTCATCCAGGAGTTTTCAGTGTAAATGCACTATTAACACTATACTACAAAATGGTGTAAAATAGTGCATAAGTGTGCAATTTGGGACGCAGCTATACAAAATGTGCAGTGCAGGCAGGCCTGAGGATCGCAATTGAGAACCACTGAGTTAAAGTATAGTATTTAGACGTTAATGTCATTAAATAGGAGCATTTACACTGCTGCTCTAAATGTCAATATATCTTTGTCTAATTATGCGTACTTCCCTCCTAAAATAGTTTAAAAGTCCTAAAAACACTTAGTATTTCAAAGTAGAAAAATGACTTAAAATATTAATTACTTTGCACATAATTATTATTATGATATTTAACGTGGACTTCAACAAAGTATTTTAAGGTTATTACTTTTTCGAAAAGTTGTTAAAGCTGTATTACGGTTTATTATTTTAAATGGGAATTAAATTTAGGTTCCAGCATTGTTTGTAAAGTAAATCTGCTGTAACGGGGTGAGCTATTTTAAACAACTGTATAAAGTGCTTGAAAGTGGACATGTCCATATATGTGTATTAGCTATAAAAGGGGAAGAAATTTATTTAAAAAGGGAACATAATGTTAAAATAACACAAATGAATGCCTCTGTATCTTCCCTGCTCCTGTTGAACGTGTCAGATATAAAACTAGTATGTTTGCATGACATTCTACTTGAAATGTTTACACTTTCAACACTTGTGTTTTTGTGTTGTTTGTTTATGTTTGTCAGCAAGTTTACTGACATTTTAATTTTACTTGATTTTATATATATATATACATAAATATATATTTTTTTCTTTTTTAAATATTTACCAAATGATGTTTAACAGAGCAAGGACATTTTCACAGTATGTCTGATAATATTTTTTTCTCCTGGAGAAAGTCTTATTAGCCTAATTAGCCCCTTTAAAGTATATATTTTTTTGATAGTCTACAGAACAAACCATCGTTATACAATAACTTGCCTAATTACCCTAACTTGTCGAGTTAACCTATTTAACCCAGTTAAGCCTTTAAATGTCACTTTAAGCTGTATAGAAGTGTCTTGAAAAATATCTAGTAAAATATTATTTACTGTCATCATGGCAAAGATAAAATAAATCATTTATTAGAAATGAGTTATTAAAACTTTTGTTTAGAAATGTGTTGATTAAAAATCTGCTCTCCTTTAAACAGAATTTGGGAAAAAAAATTAACAGAGGGGCTAATAATTCAGGGGGCTAATAATTCTGACTTTAACTGTATACTGTATATACATGTATGTATGTTCTTTGAATCAAGTCAAATAGAAAAGTTTTTTTTTTCTGTTTTTTTTTTGTTTTTTGTTTTTTTTATTGGTCACACTTTAATTTAATGCAGTGCTTCTTAACCACGTTCCAGGAGGACCACCAGCTTTACACATTTTCCATGTCTCCTTAACCAAACACACCTGATTCAGATCATCAGCTCATTAGCAAGGAATGAAATTACACCTGTTATGGGTGTGACAGACAGTGGAGACAATCCAAAACATACAGTGTTGGTGGTTCCCCAGAAACATGGTTGAGAAACACACAATTCAATTTAAATGTACAATTTACACAAATAACAAACCATTAACCATTCATTTAATTAAGTCTTTAGCTTTAACGAATAATTAGTTTCTGATAATAGTTAGTAAGATAATATTTGGGTTAAAGTATTGGGTAGGAATAGGGATGTAAAATAAAATCATACTTTAAGTACTAATCAATCGTTAATATCTTATTAATAAGCTGGTAACGAACCAGTAGTAAATGGTGTGAATTGTTACTTAATCTAAAGCACAGGTGTCAAACTCAGTTTGTGGAGGGCCACAGCTCCGCACAGTTTAGATTTAACCCTAATGAAACACCTGATCAAACTAATTGAGTCCTTCAGGCTTCTTTAAAACTGCAGGCAAGTGTGTTGAGGCAGGGTTGGAACTAAACTCTGCAGGGTTTGCGGCCCTCGGAACTGAGTTTGATAGCCCTGATCTAAAGTGTTAGCTTTTTTATTAGGGTTTCTGTACTTTTACTCAAGTAACTGATTTGTGTATCCACTTGATTTTTTTTTCTACGTAAGTACACAGTGTTACTAGGATTTCATGGTTTACCTGTACTATGGTAGTATCGTGATACTATGGCTTTAAATTACTGGCGATGCCACTGTAGTCTGTAAACGGTAGTATCGTCATTAACAATCTATATACAATATATAATGTTGCATGTGGAAAAGTCACTAAAATGCTCACATATTTTTGCAACAAACTATTTTATTTTTAATAGTCTGTGGAGCACTTTAAGGTTGCAAAACTGTAGAATTTACGCCTTTTTATAGTAGCCTATTGCACATTTTCTGATGCTTCAGTTCGAATCTGAATCAGTTCATTTCTGTTCCTGTCAATATGGTTTATAGCTACAACAACCTTTTTTAAAACAATGACTCACAAAGTGAATTTTTTTTTAGATTCTTACCTGATAAGACAAAAAAAAAACAAACAAAACAATAGATGAAAAACCCAAAATAGCAACAGGAGACGTTGAAAAATAATCAGACCACTTCATATAGGCTAATTTTCTTGGAATAATATTTTTTTGTAACTAGTTTTGTTTGCTATAATTTGTATCTTTATTTTAATGTGTTTTTGCTGGTCAGTCATCTACAAAATAAACAAAAGGAATGAATACATTTTAGGTGAAGTGACGTGCAAATAATACCTTTTTTCAGTAATAAGGAAATTATGAATTCGATTCAAGTAGGCCTACTGTAACGCTTTAAAATATATATATTTTTTTCAATATTTTTATTTTGCTTTTTTAAAAGTTAACAATATACAACATCGAAACTGAGCAGCAAACAAAGTAAGTACATACTAATAAAACCTACACACCCAGTATATAAAAATAAATAAACAAAATAAAAATAAATACATAAAAAGGTAGAAGATACAGTATATACAAATTGAGAAAAATGATGCTGTCAAATCAAATCATGTGGTACTGTTTTAATATAGTTCAAAAATGGATTCCAAATCTTTTAAAATAATTTACCCTTTCCTCAAAGAATATGTGATCTTCTCCAATGGTGTACAGTTGCAAACCTCTGAGATCCACAGTCCAATTGGTACATCAATGTCTGTTTTCCATTTTAAAGTAATACATTTTTTAGCTATTGTCAGTAACATTTCAGTAAGCTTAATAGCATGATTATGCTGGAGGTTAGAATTTGTATAATTGCCCAATAAACATCTCTGGATCCAATGGAAAATCAATTCCATGAATCTGTGATATTTTATACTTTTACCCACAACACTTTCACTTTAGGGCACAGCCATGTAGAATGCAAAAATATACCTTCTTCCATACCACATCTAAAGCAGAGGGGAGAAATGCTATTTTTAAATCTGTGCAATCTGAATGGAGTATATTAAAGCTGGTGTAAAAAAAATTATACTGGATTAGTCTAAATCTGGAGTTTAAAGTTGAGGTAACCCTCTACATGTCTGACCCCACAGGTCATTTTCCAGTGTTCTCCCCAAATCCTGTTCCCATCCAGTTTTAGACTTATTTGGGTCAGTCAAAGGTTGTCTTAGCATCAAATGTTCTAGAAATTGTTTTATATAATGGTTTATCAGAGAAAACAAGTTCCTCCATAGCAGTTAAATTAAGTATCTTGGGATAATTTTTTTATTTGACCTTTACACAATTGCTTATTTGCAAATAACTAAAGAATTCTTTATTGGTCATGTTATATTTTTTCACTATAAATATAGTATTTCTGACAATTGTCTTTATTTCATAGACTTCAGCTGGTATAATATTGTAACATGAATTAATGGTATCCTGACAACCCTATGAGTTACTTTGAATCAGGGAATTATAAAATTATACTTAATATAAATGGTAATAAAAGGGTTTAAAAAGGGTCAAAAACATAACAAAATGATCAAAATGCATTTTTTTTTCAACATCAGCTTATACTGAAATACCAGCATGTCATGAATCCCTACATAAACATGATTGTTTTGTTTGCAGGCGGCTGAGACCGTAAAGAGACAGCCCAAATCTCAATGTCTGTCAGCGCTGGTCTCTCCGATCTTCAGAGAGGTAAATCTCATTCTCGCTTTCTGTTCATAATCAGCCACCTTGAGTGTTGTTCTCACTGATAGCTTCATGCTTTTTATCACAGTGGTATCAGATAAAGCAGTAGTAAAGTGTGATAAGCTGTATATATGGTGGTGTTAAGTGAGTGTGTGTGTCTGCTGTCCAGCTGAAGGAGAAGAGGAGAGCGTGTGGAGGAGGAATGGGTGCCATAGAGGAGCTGGAGAACGCCTTCAATCTGGCAGAAGAGTCCTGCCCGGGTATCTCTGACCTCCTGGTCACACACATCATGGAGAGAGTGTGCAGGTCAGCAAAACATCTGTATGAGGGAAAGCACTGTGGTTTGGGAAATAAATCTGTTAGATTATACTGTAATTTATGGTTTGATTTAGGGCTGGGTGATTAATCAAAGGTGTTTTTTTTGTGAGCGATTTGTCAGTAAAGCCGGTTCTAGTAAACCTCCAGCACCGTACCGGTGATTGATCGTACCGGATGTGCTTTTTGCCTTGAGGTGTCTTTTTTTGAATGGTTTACTAATGGCAGCGAGCGCTATATGCGCTGCTTATGCGCCCTGTGTGTCTCGTGTTTTAATCGCCTGTTGCTCCTCACATTTTAGCCGTTGTGTGCTGTGAACCTGCAGTTGAAAAAAAGTCAATTCTGAGCAGAAAAAGCTAGCTATGTCAGTTACATAATTTTCATTCTCCAATCAAATGAAAGCCGAGGCGGGGTTTCCTTTTGAGGTGATGGTGTTTGTATAGTCATCACGACTACTGAGACTTGTAAAGATGGAGGAGAGACGTGTGGTCACTGTTTCAAGTTTTCTAGAGCTGTATTGCTGTGTTTACACCTGACGCGGGGATAAATCCCACTATTCGCGTGTAAATAGACACATAAACGTTTTGAGTTTACTCACTTCATTTACGCATCAAATTCACTTGACAATAGACATGGATTCGCATCATGGGCAGGGGTTCTGTTTGCCCGGTGACTCTAGCTTCATTGCTAAATGGCTAACATGGATTTATTGAGAGAGTAGCTGTGCTTTAGGAAAACAACGTAGATTCGTTGGGCGTTGTGTCTGAGTGCACTAGACCTTTTCAGTGATGCACCAGCTCTGAGTTCATCAACTCCTCCAGAAACTTAACCTGGATGATGGAGGCTTTAAGCGGTGCTTCAGACTGAGCCAAGCCCAGTTTGATGAACTGTTGTTCAGTGTGGGCAAGAATATTTTCCCTTCAGGACACCAACAACGGGCACTACCTCATAATCATTCCCCTACAAGAGCAAGCCCCTGATTGGTTAACGCAGCGTGAATGTCCACTGAAGTTCAGATTGTCCAACTCAAGCGATTCATTTGCGTCGCCTCATTCACATGAAACACGCCTGTCTGTTCACATCTTTGCATTGACTTGTAAATCACTCGTCCTTGATGCTTCATCCACGTCTGGTGTGAATGCAGCATATGACTTTACAAACCTTGAATATCGCAGTATTAATATAGAGTCACGAAACACCAAAACAGAGCTGTTAACAGTCATATATGTCTCCCACGCTGCTGTAAGCACTATTAGGAAACCTATATTTCACTAAAAAGTGAGTTAATAAGTGGTTATTTTGAGCAAATTTGTTCTTCTGGTTTGAAACTAATTTTTGAAGCTGTGTCATGGCGATTAGATCCTTGTGTGGAGACTGGATATCTGTACAGGCCAGTACATTGTGACGTCTCTGAGTGTGCGGGATTAATTCATGAGAAAGACTTGGTTCAAACCAATCAGCACGCTCTATTGTGAATGAGGTGCAAATTCATTCATATCCATGATAGCTTCGCAGACTGTTTTACCTGTTACAGTGTTCAGGCCGCAGAGAGACGTCATGTTGTGTTGCCAAAACAAGTGGAAAAACAAAAATTGTTTGGTGACACAGGTCGTCAGTGTTGTGTTTATAAATGCGTTTCAACGAAGGTTTTGTTTTCATTTTCCCGCTAGGAGAGCGCAGCTGGAATACAGTGCACACGACAAATGCGTTTGTAAGGAACATTTTTTACCAGAGAGCTTTTCGCATCTGGAAATGGTAAAATCTGGATTTGCCACACTTCTCCTCTTAAAAAAGATGTGGTTCCAGTTGGTGTTGATTGTCCTGTCTCTACAGATTTGGTAAATAAGCGATCAGTGGTCTTTGTTTATTCTGATGGCAAAGTTAGTTCGTATCGTCAGCAGTGCTCTTTCAGTGTTTAAAGACAGACCTTAGTCAAAATGAATAGAACTGTTACTAAGTTTACAGTATGTTAATATCACTACAATATTATAGATTGAAAGGTCCGCTTTAAATGCTGTTCTCCGAGTGTAAACATGTAAACACTGCAATCAAACTATTACCGTCGTGTAGGATTTTCGCTGCATTTTGTGACAGGATAGTCTATACACACACGGCTTTCTGACGCTAACTACTGAGTGCATCTAAGTTACAGAGAAATGCAGAGGATTTTTTTTGTTCCTGAATAAAAATGAAAGTGCCAAACTGCAATTTAAAGTCGACAAATTAAGGATTTGGCAAACAATTCGATTACTGATGTCCATGTAAACACAGTCACAGTCTTTCTCTCCTGCGTCTGTGGGTTTGTTTTGCCTCTGTGAAAATCAGCGTGTGCCCAAATGGAAACTCCCATTTTTATGCAAATCCTTCACTCTTTCCTTCTCCCGACACTTCCACCTAAACTAAGCTGGACACACCCACTTTCCTGACGTTTTAAAACTAGAGGTGTGAAAACACCCTGCAGAGACAGGGGGGTTTCGTGGTCCTTTAAATATTACCACTATAACAATAACAACAGCAACACTTGCGCACAACACGTAACTGATTCAGTCATCACCTAGCGACGTAAAAAGAGCACCGCACTTCTTTTTTTTTCTTTTCAACCTCCAGTTCTCTGAACAGAAATGTACGCTCTGTGTGATCGGGCCCCTTATGGCCCGTTTCCACTGAGTGGTACGGTACGTATCGGTTCGGTACGCTTTTATGGCCGTTTCCACTGTCAAAAGCGTACCGAACCGTACCACTTTTTCAGCACCCTTTTGAAAGGGTACCAAAGATGAGAAAGGGTACCAAAAGGAGGAGCTACATGCACAGCTGAATGCTGATTGGTTTACAGAGATACGTCATAATCTCATGGAGCTAGCCAGAATCAAAACAATGGAGCCGCCATGTTTTTAAATGCACAGCCGAGACAACTATATGCATATAATAACAATACATGGATGACCCGGGCTCAAAACAAACCTTGTCGTTGTCTTGATGAACAGCCACAAAGCCAAGAATCTGCCGTGTCCTGTTGTTGTTTTATGAGGCAGTCTAAACGTGCGAGCGGTTTTCGCTTTCTCCAGGGAGCTTGCAATCGCGTCTAGATTTAATATAACAAACTTCTTGAGCTGATGATAATAACGTGTTTGTGTGATTAATGAAGCGTTTTCGACATCTGATCCATTCAGAAAGAAAAGGAAAACGGCGAGAGTGAAGTGCGGAAAAAAGGAGAAGCCAGACAAAACACAGGAGCAAATAGTTTCAGCAACCTGAACAATCTGCCATGAACAAATCATGAACAAACTGCCATGTTTATCATCACCTTTTGGACTATTATGAACTCGGAATGACGGAATTACTCTCTAACAGAGGCTACATGTGCTGGTAAAGATTAAAGATACAGATGAGAGGTTAGCTCTGACTGTGGGCTACTGTATAAAGATATACAGTAGCCCACAGTCAGAGCTAACCTCTCATCTAACCTCTCAACACACTTAACAGCGTGTTGTTTTTGAACTGAAATAAGGACTAAATGTATGCTGTGTGTAGTTTTTCTGTAAGTGATAACATATCGGACACTGTAAGGGTCTGTATGTGTTCATACATGTTGCATTTATTTATTTATTTTATATAATTGCAGACGTTACAGTAGGCTGTAACACTGTCACTGATCTGCAGTTATAATCAAATCATGTTCATAGAAATGTTAGTAATAAACATTTATAAACAAGTATTAATATGTTTAAAGCATCTGTTTTGTTAGAAGAGCTTCTCATATAATGTGAACGAACTGTACGGCTTTACTGTAGACATTTATTCGAGCGAGAATGACGTCGACTAAAAAAACTCTCTGTAGTACACCACGCCCACCAAAAGGGTACCCTTTGTAGTGGAAACGCAAGCCTGATAAAGGTGACCCGTATCGACCAGAACTTTACCGTACTGTACCACTCAGTGGAAACAAGCCATTACAGTACACTGACAAGCTACTTAAAATCAAAATTGCTTTGAGTGGCCAATAATTAAATTGAGACTATAGTTCTGAGATAATGACAGCTCTTTGTCTTGGTTGTTCCTAGAAGACATAAAGCTGTGGCCAGAACTTAATGAGAATTATTTATAATATTTATTAAAATGACCATTTAATTGTGTTATATTAACATTCAGCCCTACCCCAACCCAAGACCAACAATCACTGTAATGTAAAAACAGTATTTATACTGAGTATTACTTATTAATTTACCCATTAAATTGTATTTTATTAATGCCTACCCCAGCCCTAAACCTAACCCCTCACAGTAAATGTAAAAATATTAATTATTGTTGTACAATGTCAAAACAATTACATTTATATTGATGTGAGTATGAGCAGCTCTATCCCATCTAGACCTTACATTTATGACTTTCTGGGTTTCTTCTTCATGGGTGTTTGGAGTTTCGACTTGAGAGACCCCTCTGGCCTTCAGAGACAATTTACTAGTGATCACACAATGACATTCGCAGCTTTGCTTTATTGTGTGTGGGATTTAATTTCAATTAGTCACCCAGTCCTAATTCAAGTGCTTTAGTGCTGAAACCCTTTTGTAATTGTTAGTGTTGGGGCTGCATGGCAGCATTGTGAACTCTGAAAATCTTGTCATAAAGACTTTTAAAGCCTTGAATGTGTTCAGGATGTTTATCCTCAGCGTTTTCGAGATGTTTCTTTGACATTCATGCCTTACAATTTTCACTGGCGATGTGCTCAGTGGATGTGCAAAATCACTCCCTGATGTTAGATGGTGCTTAATGAAAAAACAGAAGTACACAAGGTGGTGCTGCGCAACTTAGTCACCCTTATGATTTTTCCTTGTGTATTTATTGTTTAAGCTTTTCCACTTCTGTTGAAGTTCCTCCACTACAGCGCACAGTCACAAGCCATGAAAGAAAACGAAGTGTAATGAAACACAAAAAGCGCCACCACGTCCTGTTTTACTGTAGCAGCTCAAGGCGTATGAACAAAAGTGGTAATCTGATTGGATGACCAAATTCACTTAGTCGCGACGTGTAAAACATTAGTGATAAACGGATGAGATAATCCTCCCAATTTTCACAAATCATAACTGTCTTATGGGATGGTTTGTGATAATAAAGCTGTAACCACACAACCATTAGTTGAATTGTCTTTAAAATTGGGAATGCAGAGACTTTGTCCGAGGTGCCACCCATATCTGTCAATAAACACAAATTGATCTAGTGAAGCGCACTTGGTGGTCAGACCAGGTTAATGGAGGCCAGTTGAGCCTGTTTAACTCATCTTTGGTGGTCTGCTTGATATTTGAAGGACATTAGCTACAGTCATGTTTTTTTTTCAGTTAACCATTTTCTGCCCTTTTGACGACTAAAGTTAAACAAAATGTCCATTAAATACTATAGATTATTTGAAAAACCTACTTCTACTAGATTTCGCTTCGCATCAAGAGGGCCAGTGTTGTACAAATCTCTAGATTGCCTACATTAATTATATAATTACATTAATAAATCTAGATTGTACATCATTAATTACCAAAAACAAGTTTAACAGGATCATTTGTAAAATAGGCTGGATAAATATTCTAATAATTCACTAAATTCACTCTAAAATATGAGCACATGCAGTGCGATTCTAAGAATATTCAATTCATCTTTATTTGTAAAGCGCTTTTACAATGTGGATTGTGTCAAAGCAGCTTCACATAGAAGATTATAGTGAATTGAAAGGGTCAGTTCAGTTTTCAGTGTTTAAGTTCAGTTCAGGTCGGTGTGGTTTAATATTCACTGCTGAGAGTCCAAACACTGAAGAGTAATCCCATCGATGTGCAGCTCTACAAGTCCCGAACCATGCAAGCCAGTGGTGACAGCGGCAAGGAAAAAACTTCACCAATTGGCATAAGGATAAAAACCTTGAGAGACCAGGCTCAGTTGGGCACGACCATTTTTCCTATGGCCAAACGTCTTGTGCAGAGCTGCAGTCTAGGAGCCGGAGGCTGGAGAATGTCAGCTTGAGATAACCGTTTTAAACATTTAACTCCATTTCAATGGCAAATGCTGAAATGGCTAAAATGGTCTTTATCATTCAAGTATTTACAGTATTATTAAATAATGAGTAATATCTTTTTAAAAGGTGCCATGATTGCTGCTTTTTGATTTCCATTTGTTTTGTATCAGGTTTGCTCTGAACGGCAACACCACGCCATCGTCACGGTGAAGCTCCGCCTCTGCTGTCCCGCCCCAAACCATCAGAGCCCCATCAGGACCACAGTACAGCTGGCCATCCTCACCCTCTGTCTCTCACTCTCTCTCAGCCCAGAGATCTTTTAATTAGTTATGATTCAATATTTTTACAGTTTTCTTTATAGAATGGAAAGTATTTAAGAGAAAAAGCCATGTCATTGAGCAAACTGTGTTTACCTGTTAGATCAAAATCCTATTATAAAGTGTTTATGGAAACCTTGCGTTTGTGTGGTTATTGGTGCACACTGTGGATAATTACTCTTATTTTTGAATGAATTTAAAATAAAGAAATGTTTGTCTTGCATTAATAAATGGTATAGCTTGATGAACATACTCGGCTAGATTCAAATCTAAAAACATACACAAACAACTGTGGATTTCCAGATACAAGGGCTGGATTTATCAACTATTTTACAGAAGACTTTTGTATCAAAAGTTCTGTTTTGGCCACACATTGTATGAAATCAGGTTAAATGAGAGTCTTGAAACATAATCAGGGAGGCACATTTCAGCATTTAATATAAATCTGAAAGTTACTTGTGTAAGCCAAAAGAAAATGGGACATTCTGCTATTTAATTATTTTTTTTTTCCATGGCACAAAGTGATATCGATGTCTTAATCCGTGCCAAGACTGCCATTATTTTAGATCGCCTCTGGAAACATCGGTTAAAGTCTTAAATGAGATTGAAAAAGCAGAAGGCCATTATCTCTTCAACAATGAATGAAAGGGCTCAAATACAGCAGACTGAATTATGATTGCGGTGGCACAGTGGGTAGCGCTGTCGCCTCACAGCAAGAAGGTTGCTGGTTGGAGCCTCGGCTGGGTCAGTTGGCATTTCTGTGTGGAGTTTGCCTGTTCTCCCCATGTTGGCATGGGTTTCCTCCGGGTGCTCTGGTTTTCCCCACAAGTCCAAAGACATGCGCTATAGGTGAATTGAATAAGCTAAATTGGCCGTAGTGTATGTAAATAGGAGTGTATGGGTGTTTCCCAGTACTGGGTTGCAGCTGGAAGGGCATCCGCTGTGTAAAACGTATGCTGGATAAATTGGCAGGTCATTCCATTGTGGCGACCCCCTGATGAATAAAGGGACTAAGCCGAGAAGAAAGTGTATGAATGAATTATGATTGGCCCTCATGGAGTCCATATTTATGTAGTGGTAGCATATGCAAGCAATTTTCATGGCTGATTTGAAAGTCTAATCCCGCTCACCACAGTGTAGTTGAAGAACAGCAAGTTTACAAAATACAGCAACAAAACAACTCAAAAATGTGCACTGTTATTATTTATTTCACAAAACAGAGATTAAGATTTTTTCACAAATGCTTTTTTTTTTTGTGATGGAATAAAATTTGCAAACCATCCCACTTTGGTAATACTTGTCATTTTCTAATATATAGCATGACATCAAGGTTTGTGTTTGTGTAATTTGAAATGTTGTATTTTTTTAATCCTTGTTTAGTTATATGTATTTACATTTCCGTCATTTTAGCTAATTCTAACACCATTACGTTTATAATAAATAATAATTTTCTTTCACATTCTTTGAGTTATACAGAAAATTAATTCCTTCATTTTCCTTCGGTTTAGTCTCTTTATTCATCAGGGGTTGCCACAGCGGAAGGGACCGCCAACTTATCCAGGATATGTTTTACTCAGCAGATGCCCTTCCAGCTACAATCCAGTACTGGGAAACATCCATACACTACGGCCAATTTAGCTTGTTCAATTCACTTATAGCACATGTCTTTGGGCTGTGCGGGAAACCGGAGCACCCAGAGGAAACCCACGCGAACACGAGGAGAACATGCAAACTCTACACAGAAATGCCAACTGACCCAGCCGAGGCTGGAATTAGCAACCTTCTTTCTGTGAGGCGACAGCACTAACCACTGAGCCACCGATACAGAAAATTCAAAAAGCTATTTTACACTCACCCAAACATGAAAATGTACTCTCCCTCAAGTAGTTCCAAACATTCATGAGTCTCATTTGAGCACAAAAAAGAGATAATTTGAAGAATGCTAAACTTCTGTAATCATTGCTTCCATAGGAAATACAAATACTATGGAAGTTGATAGTTACAGGTTTTCAACATTATTTCAAAATATGTTCTTTTGTATTTAACAAACTCATGAAAATTTTAAACAAGGGCGTGTAAATGATGACAGAATTTCATTTTAGGGTGAACTTTTACTATAGGTAAAAAAAATTGATAATAATCCACAAAAACGTTAGTTTAATCCCATAATTTAAGCAAAAACGATACAATTTTTGTTAAAATGTTTTTTGTCATCGAGGCCTTGATATATGTGAATTACGTTTTAGCAAGTTATATTTAAAAACCTGGGACCCTGTTTGATTTTTTCCCCCAGTTTTTCACGGTTTGTTTTGAATATAAGGTTGAATTAATGAAAATTATGCAATTCTATGTGGGGCTTTAGATGTATATTTTAAGAAATTATAACGTGTATCAGTGGTAGTTAACGATATACAGATAGACATCTCAAATATATTCCAAATACTTTAACCTGGTTTATATACACCGATAGTACTCATGTACTATCGGTGTATATTCACGACCTCTAGCGGCCATCGCAAGTTCCTGACCTGTATCCAGTCAGACAGTCCACCATTTTGACAAATCATTCAGAGTTCCGAAGCGCCAAAAAAGAAATGAATACAGCCAATCCCAGAAGTCAATTTCAATACAAAAGTTTATTATATGATGATAGATAATAATGGTTTAATAGAAAGTCTTCAAATAAAATAAGACTGGAATGTTGACAACAGATTTCATGACCAAATAGTAACACTCAACTCTCTTCAAGTCGGATTTTGTGTAACAGATATACATTTCAGATATAATTTTTTCATATTTTATCAGAAATATGATATGGAGGTTTGCTTGAACCACAGAAATAAGCTAAAATAGTTTTCATCCACATATCCCAAACAGAAGGTAAAAACTCATGCTTCAAAGTCAAAGAGCACAACAAATGTATCGAAATTTCACATTGCACTCAAATCAGAACAATGTCTGGCAGCAAATACATGACAGAATCCACTCGGCTACAATTAAAACCAGCAATATGACTATTAAGGTCAGAGAAAAGCCTCTTCTCCTTCATCAGACGGCACAGGGAATGAATCATGGGTCACAGTTTTATGCTTTGCATCCGTTTGGGGAACAGCACTTATAATTCAAGACTTCATGCAGGGAAGAGAGAAGTACTTTAGAAATCAGCAATCTCTCTGGCAACACGTACAAACAGTATAAAAGGATTCCTCCAAAAACAAGGTGCAAAAACCACCACTGTGACTTTCAATTCAACAGCTGCTTGTATTTTCACAGTGTCTGTTTAATTATAGATGGGACAGAAATGCCTTTGAGGTGTTTTGGAGCTAAGCTACTATTTAAAAGGTGCTTCATGGTCCTTCCCAGCAGCACTTGGCTTTCATAACAGAAAAAACAACAAGTTTATCTTAATTACTCATGGTGGTTCTTCATTTTAGGTTAATGGAAAGATAACTGGATGAATATTAGCAACAGTATTTGAAAAACAAATCTGAATACTGTTTAAAATAACAAACAAACATAATGAATTCATAAAAGAGAGAAAGAAACTAAGAAAATGGCAAGCAAGATGATGTAGGGACCAAGTCTCTCCTCCTTCTCCACATTTAGCAACGTTTCCTCTTCTCCAACCGTGTCTAGATGGGTCGAGCTCAAACAAGTCAGCATCTAGAAAAGACAGATGCAAAAAAAAGAAAAAAAAAAGGCCCACAACTACATGTTTAACACAAATTTAAGGACTATTAAATGCATGTTACTCTACGCACTTTACACATTTTTTTATGCAAAACACAATATTTTATACAACAGTTCAACATTTTAAATGCATTTCAGCCACAACACTAGTCAGTTTTTTCTGTTTTGCCAAACAAAAGAGACATTTGAGAATGAATCATTTACTGAATCACACATTTAGACAGGGACTGGATGCCTACTGGCGGTTTGTGTCATATTCATTTATGCTTAAAAGGCCTAAACCAGCCAAGATAACCGTACCAAAACTCACTCAGCAAACTATAATTGTTATCAAGAGAAATAAATAAATAATCTGGCTAGGAACTATACTCTCATTCCAGCGTAATGATCCTTACCATCCTTTGTTACCTTACCATGAATGCAGCAGGTGCAATGGTATTATGCTATATTGGCCTACAAAATATCAACTTTAATTTTCCATTGATTTGGTACACGATGTGACTACGCAAGTCAAGTTTCAAATAAAAAAAATAATCAAAACTTTGGTAAATTGTTTGTGAGATGCTAATGGTCCAATCTGATTTAATGATCTATGCTAAGCTAAGCTAAAAGTGCTCCTGACAGACCCAGAAATCAGCTCAATGGACAGAAAAAAAAAATGGCAAAACTATGGAGTCAGATCAGTCTCATAAATACATTTAAGAAATAAAATTCATACAAGCACAGCACAATTCCCATTTACAATATCCAATTTGTAAATTCAAAACTCAATACATACAACACACAATTTGTGAATTCACAAGTAAAAATCATAAATATATTTTTTGCCAAATGAATGGGATTTGTGTATATTATGAATCATTTTTTGAATTTACAAATTGGATTTGTGTATTTTTGAACTGAGTTTTGAACTTACAAATTAAATTTTTTAAATTTAAATTGTGTTATGGATGTATGAATTATATTTAGTAAATGTAATATTTTTTTAAACTAATCTGGCTCCATACAAAACTCAACAATTTAACTAGGTGTGACTTGAGCCATTAATTCACGACAACATTCATCCTATTCCATCTGCCACATGACAATAACATAAAGAGTTTACTTCTTGCTAGTCTTCATCTCCCTGCTTCTGCATCTGCGCCTGCATCTTAGCGATCATCTCCTGCATCCTCCTCAGCTGAGAAACACAAACACACAGTCACACATTAATCTCAGAACAGTGGGGTTATTAGTGCTCAGCTTGAATAACCATACCTCAGCCTCCTTCTCCAGGAGGATCATGTCCTTGTCCATTTCCTCAGGTTCCGGACCCTTCCTGAAGGACACAGAGCAGGTGTAAAGAGACAAACACATAGCTACACTGATTAATAAACAATCAATCATGTTTTCCTGTTGTTCAATTATTATAAGGCAGGTCAATTTTTAAGATGTTATAATCAAATTTAATAAATCAATCAGTATAAATTGCTTATAAATATTTGCAGGGAATGTGAATAATATTAAGAAATCTGCCATTTTGTTTAAAGTTATTAAATCATTTTGAAATGTTATAAAGATAATAAACTATTGTAAGTGGAAAATCTAAAAAAATAAATAAAAAAATAAACTTCATTATATACATTGTGCTTTACGAAAGCCATGAAGAATATTAATGTCAGTTAAATTACTGTAACAAACTATTTTTTCACCTATAACTATAAAATTATTAAATATGTTTGAAATATATTTTATGTTTGGCATTTACGATTCAACTCCCTAAATGACAGCAAAATGGGAACATTAAATGCACACTTTAGATAGTTTAAAACAAAAAGTGAATAAATTGACAGCACAGGATTTGCATATGCTATTCATCATTAAACAAATGACAGGCCAAAAACTGTATTAGTAAAGCACCAGCAGAACTGTTTTGCAAAGCAGAGTTTAGGCAAGATGGAAAGACACACGTTAATAAAGTTAATAATGCAAGTGTTTGATGAGCTGAGCTTTGTGTTGGAGTAAGCAAGAGTGAAACAGAGGAGCAGAAACAGTGCTAGAGTCAGGCTGAAGGAGCAGTACCTCCCCTCATATCCTCTGATCCACACGGAGAACGCAGATCACTGCGCAAACAACTGCTGAATTCACCACATTCAGCTCACACCAGACCTCTTTAGGCAAAGCAGTGCTGCACTTCTGCTTTAATTCCTGCTACAGTACAACTAAACATATATACATATACATATACATATATACATATACATATATATATA
>CAIGQZ010001336.1:28422717-28440679 GCA_903798205.1 Danio tinwini
ATATATATATATATATATATATATTTATCACAGAAACACAAAATATCATAATGTCAGATTTTTTCCAATATCGTGCAGCCCTAATTCTAGTATACAGATATTTGTTGAACTAATTTCCATGACTTTTCCAAAACTTTGTGGGTTTTTCTGTTTTTCCAAAGCTTTTCCAGGCCTGGAAAATGCCATGTAAAAGTCCATGACTTTTCCATGGCTGTATGAACCCTGAAATATTTATATTGCTCATGAAACAGAAAGCCATGACTGGACAGTTTTATGTTTCCACCCTTGTGGGCTTAGGAAAATAAAAAAATAGAATATAAATATGTGAACTAAACTATTTCATGGGATGGCAATCACTTTGGCTAATGTGTAATGAGTTCAGTCTTTCGATGAAATATGACATTTTTGTGAATTCTCTGAATGAAAGATTAAAAATCATTTAATGAAAAGTATAAATTCTTATACAATATTTACCAAGGGTGCTAGTACCACGACTGTATTGTTTTAAAAGTGCAATTTGTGTGTTATACTGTCCACGTCAAAATAATCTTTTCATAAGTTTTTTTTTCAGATGCATTTTATGTGGAATTTTACATTGGGAAGAGGAAAACAGTAAAGGTATTAGACATACTGTTAGAAAATTACTTGGCTAATAAGGCAATTACAGCTCATTGTGAAATATAAGTTTAATTTTGCTACAAAGATGAAAACAGACACATACACAGACCTGCTGTATGTTCCTAATTTGTTTTTAAAACATTTTTAAACAACAGTTTTAATAATTCATTTCTAATTATTACTCATTTACTTATTATTACTCGTTTGACTTTGCTATGATGACCACATAATTACTAGTTATTTTGCAAGATACTATTCAGCAATTTGCCAAGTCATTTGACAACAATGGTTTGTTCTGTAGTCAATCAAAAAATAAAAACAATTTCTTAAAGGGGCTAATATATATTTTTATTTCAGTCAAACTAAAGAAAGTAAGACTTATAATAATAATCTAACAAGTAATCCTGTGAATTTTTTTACACATCACCTGGAAATATATTTGAAAAAAAAAATCACAGGAGGGTTAAAGGGTTAATTTAAAAGATTGAATTGTATTACTTGGTTCAAGTTTGTAATAACTAAAGCTTCATTCATTTTCCTTTGGCTTTTCCTTTAGTCCCTTTATTATCAGGGATTGCCACAGCAGAATGAACCGCCAACTTATCCAGCATATGTTTTAAACAGCGGATGCCCTTCCAGCTGCAACCCAATACTGGGAAACACCCACACACACTCATTCACATACATACACTACGACCAATAGTTGATTCAATTCACCTATAGAGCATGTCTTTGGACTGTGGAGGAAACCGGAGCACCAGGAGGAAACCCACGCCAACACGGGGAGAACATGCAAACTCCACACAGAAATGCCAACTGAGCCAGCTGGGGCTCAAACCAGTGACCTTCTTGCTGTGAGGCAACAGTGCAAACCACTGAGCCACCTTGATGTCCGAAATTAAAGCTGGACCTTTCTTAAAAAATTTATTTTTTAATTTTGTGTTTACAATTATTTTTTGAGTAAATATCAACATAATAAAATTAAGTAAAACCTTCTTAACTCTCTATTACTAATGTTCCAAAAATGTGCAGTTGTTCTTACATTATTTTTGTTTCATTTATTTCTTATGGTCTAGTAACTTGCTGTTTAATGACATCTGGAGTTCATACAAACAAACAAACAAACAAACAAACAAACAATGTATTTAATGTATTTAAAGTAACACACACATTAAATCCATTCTGCTTAAATCAAAATACATTGTTTAAGTAAAACTTACACAGAGAGAGTAAAATATGCTTGAAACAGAAGACTGCAAAGTAAACATCAAATGAGTAAAAATTACTCAACAATGTTACTTTTACATAAGCACATTTGACTGTTACATTCAAAATAAAAAAACATAACGCATCCCTGTTTGAGTTTTACTCAGATTAACCTTTACTTGTATAACTGTGGGGTCTATTTTTATTTGGGGGAAAAAAGGGTGATAGAGAAATGCACTGTAAAAAATTTAAGCCAGTACAACAACAAAAAAACAAACAAACAAACAAACAAACAAACAAACAAACATATTTGTTATTTCCTTTCGCTTTTTCTTGTTCACTCAACTTTTGAAAACATCAGCTGCACTGACCTAAATTTATTTGTCAGTAATACAAAAACATTTAGTTGGGTTAACATAAGATTAGTTGAGTGAACAAAAATTAACATAATCCTTATTTCCTTTAGTTTTTTCTCATGTACTCAACATTTTGATAGGGAATCGAACTCAGGTTGTTATGAACATCAGAGTGCCATGTGTTGACACACTAACCACTACACCATTGGTACCAACATGAACTCATCTTTTGAAAACAGCAGTTGCAAATGTCTGAAGTTCAATAAACAAAAAAACTCTTTTGGAAATTGGTACTATGAAATAATACATTACCAGAACAAACAAACAAAGTTCAATTGAAAAAACAGGAAGGTATGCTTCATGTGAAGCATTACAAACCATTTTTCCCTATTTGTCCTGCCATGTTTTGATCCTTGTCTTGTTTACCGATTTAGTTGTTTTGTCTCCTGTCCTGTTTCTAATTCTGTGTCCAATAAATGTTTTGTTAACATTTGTCTCTGTTTTAGTTTTTTTTTTCAATTGAACTATGTTTGTTTGTTTTTTGATAGTGTATCATTTTTTAGTACCCATTTTAACAAGAGTTTTTTTGTTCACTCAACTTCAGACATTTTAGGTCAGTCAACTGATGTTTTCAAAAGCTGAGTTCACGTCAGTGCCATTTGTGTAGTGGCTAGTGCGTTTAACCTGAGCCAAACCTGAGTTCAATTCCCACCTCGAGGTCCTATGCTGATCTTTACCCTCTCCCCACGTTTTTCTGTCTATACTCTTTACTGTCCTATCAATTAAAGGTGAAAAAAATTATACAATAAAGAAAATGTTGAATACATGACAAAAAACAAAATGAAATAAGGTTTATGTTTATTTTTTTATTCACTCAACTTCAGGCATTCCAGTTCTGCAGACAAAAAAATGTTCAGTTGGTGCAACTAAAAAGTTTTGTTGCAGAGTAGTTCACCTCTCAAGAAAACTAATAATCTTATGTTAACCCAAGTAAATGTTTTTTTTTTTTATTCCTGACATATAATTTTAGGTTAGTGCAGCTGATGTTCTCAAAAGTTGAGTGAACAAGAAATGGAAAAGGAAAGGAAATAAGGATTATGTTTTTTTGTTGTACTGACTAAAATTTTTTTGTTTTGTTAAAATACAAAACAATTACTATAAACAGCACATTAGTGGCATATTAATCAAAAAGAAACATCTTTAAGAGTTGAAGTTATTATATTTTTTTAATGGACCATTATAACATTACAATGCAACATAATCCCATATATATATATAGTCAACATTTGAAGTGGATCCAAAAAGTTCAAAATTCAAGGCAAGAATGGATGTTTTACAATCGTTTTAAGACACACTTGATGAAAGGTTTTTATCCACTTATCCACAAATGTTGTTTGTGTGTGCAGTTTATATATTTCTATACCATTTTGCCTTTAGTTTTTTATGGAAAGTGCAGTTAGTCACTTGTTGTTGTTTAAGTCTGTAGCAAACCTGAATGATTGTCTATAATAAATGAGCTACAGAGTTATGATATCATGCACAATCATGAATGAGTTTTTTGGCTAGGTGTCATCACGTGCATCCTATTTATTGCTATAAACCATTTCAAACCTGTACTCATGACATACACGCGACTCAATTCCCAACCTCTCACGTTTGGCTTTCTGTGCTCACAAATGAACTAATTATTCATTGTTCTCATTATCTTTTCATCATTTGCTGATTCTTCATGCATCAGTAAAGTATTCAGCAGAGAAACAATCAAAGGCGAAGACAAAATAACGTGAAATCATCTGATGTAAATGTTTTCTCTCTGAGTCACCGTGATCGAACAATTAAGCGTGCGGTTTAAGGCCTGTCTGAACCGTTCAGAGATATTACACATCAAGTGACCTCAGGTATAATATGAGTTTGTTAATGTTCTGACAGATGGTGCTTTTGATGATTAAAACACTTCTTTTATGTTTGCATTGGACGTAGGTGGATCTCCAACCACTCAAAGGTTATCATTACAAGCATCACTTTATGAGTGTGCGTGACAGTTTAAAAGCAGCCTCAGCCTGTCCAGCCTCAGTGAAGCTCAACACTGGACACCAGCAGATCTTCAGCAAGGAACACACAGAACAGACAGAATGAGTGCCCCAGCTCTGCAGACCACAGGCTTCGTTTCAGGAGTCATCGGGACGGCTGGAGTTTTTGCAGCCACCCTGATGGACGTCTGGTGTTTCAGAAATCAGCAGCAGGATCAGCCCCAAAAGATCAGCCCCATCTACACTTATAAGGGCCTGTGGAAGGACTGCGAGATGTCTGGGACTGTATTCCCTGAGTGCCAGCCTCTCTACAGCCATCCCAACTACTCAGGTGAGATTTACCATTTGCTAAACCTTAGTAGATTGTACTAGTTATTAGCGATCACTCGACGCAGAAGTATAATTCAGCTTTTTTTAACTGCCTGCTCTACCAAATGGTTGAGCATATTTTGACTGCTTTAAATAATGACTGTTAAAGTCATGTAAAGAATGGTTTTGCTACACAGCATTGTTGGTTTACAAAAAATCTAACAAATATAATCCTGTTGCACTACTATACCCGATTTTAGTCTTATTGTAAAAAAAGAAAGAAAGAAAACATGTTAAATGAGAATCTGAAATATTTTATGCCATACTTCAAAAAATTAAGATGATTTAATGTTTTATTTTGAATATACAGTTGAAGTCAGAATTATTAGCCCCCGTGAATTATTAGCCCTGTTTATTTTTTCCCCCAATTTCTGTTTGAAGGAGAGAAGATTTTTTCAACACATTTCTAAACATGATATTTTCAATAACTAATTTCTAATATTTGATTTATTTTATCTTTGCCATGATGGCAGTAAATAATATTTTACTACATATTTTTCAAAACATTTCTATACAGCTTAAAGTGACATTTAAAGGCTTAACTAGGTTAATTAGGTTAACTAGGCAGGTTAGGGTAATTAGGCAAGTTATTGTATAATGATGGTTTTTTTGTAGACTATCAAGAATTTTTTTTTAAAGGGGCTAATAATTTTGACCTTAAAATTGTCTTTAAACTCTTAAGGCCCAAGGTGTTTTTTTAACATACGTTTTTTTTATTTCTCTTTGCTATTTGGGCTTATTTGAACCTAATTAGAATAAAACCTAAGTATCATCTTTTGATATGATGTACTTTTAGAGAAAAATGATGTCCATATATGTGGACTCGTGGTCCAAATTTACATAAAACACTTTTTCCTGTCTGTTTTTTAATGCACATATAACATATAATTTCTTTGAACATGTTTTGACTCTCAGAGGGTAAAAACAACATTTTTTCCCCATTTTGGACAGTTAAAAATAGTGTTTGGGACATTACATTTGCTTCAAAACAGTTGCAGGATGACACTGTATGTCTGTAGCAAAATATAAAACATTCAAAGCATTTTAAATAGCCACTTAAGAGCTAAAATGTGCTGTCCACGTATGTGGGCAGGCACTAAGCCCTAGGAGGTAAAAAAATTAAAACTGCTTTTATTCTAGCCAAAATAAAACAAATAAGACTTTCTTTAGAGGAAAAAAATCAGACATGCTGTGAAAATTTTCTTGCTCTGTTAAACATCATTTGGGAAATATTTAAAAAAGAAAAACATCCAAAGGGGGGCTAATAATTCTGACTTCAACTGTATTTTAAATAAATTGCTCTTACACTTCATATTTTCTAAATTTTCATAGTCTACATGTTAATTCTGGTACTTTTATTATAAACCGACATATGAACCATTTGTTAGAGGTTAATATTTTAGAAATTATGGGATGGTATGAAAAAAATGCATTGAGTGTGTTAACTAGAGACATTAGGAGTTAAGAAATGCCATTCAAACATTTTTCTCATGGTCGGACAGTTGTAGGGGTTAAAAGGTAGCTTATTTTTCTGAAATTTTAGCTGGTTCCAAACAGGCATTTTTGCAACAATGGCATTAAAACATCAGTTTTTATTTATCAATTACTTAATTAATATCTTTAGTGTGTGTAAAAAACATTTATTTCTTGGGCTAAATGTAAATATAGATATATAAAAAATAGATAGTTTATTTTGACTGTTAATGAAAACAGCATCCATTGTGCCAAAGAGTTGACATTTTAATTTCGCTCTCATTATTTTTCACAAATTACTTTTCATTATATGCAAGGTTAAATAAATAAATAGGTAGTAGTACTGCAAAATCTAATCATTACATTATGTTGTTTTCAGGAATCCTCCAGGCTGCAAGAGCTCTGATGATAATAGCCATTTTAGTGGCTGTGATCGCAGTGTTTATCGGGTTTTTCTGCTTGAAGTGCCTCAAAATGAGAAATATGCAGCTTTCCACCAGGGCCAAACTCATCCTAAGTTCTGCTATTATTTTCTTCATTGCTGGTATATAAACAAAAGCTTGTTTATTACTCACTAGACAAACTAAACATGTCTGCTTTTCTGTTATCACTATTTATTATGTTTACAGACGTTATAATAGCTTTATATAAGGTTCATATCATCTTTTTTTTTTTTCTCTGTAGGCATTTGCGGTATTGCTGCAGCATCAGTGTACGCTGATCAACTAGTGCCTAGTTTCATGATGCCCCAGCTTAACCAAAAGCAAGGAGAGAAAGGAGGGGTACAGTGTGCAAACAATGTAGCAGCAATGGATCCATCTGCTTCCAGGTAAAAAAAAAACAAAAACAGCACTCATCCACTGGCATGTATTTCACATGTGTTTGTAAAAAAACTGAGTGCATAATTTCCTGCTTTTTCTATTATTATTCGCATTGGTCAGGTACACGTTTGGCCCTGCCCTCTACATAGCCTGGGTGGGAGCAGCTTTGTTAATTCTGGGAGGAATTTTGATGAGCATTGCATACAAAAGAATGCAATGGTAAGTCACTGCATTTGTAATACTACCACATGCCACAGAGGGATAGTTCACCCCAAAATTAAAATGCTCTCATCATTTACTCATTATCCACTTGTTCTAAACCTGTTTGAGCGCTATCTATCAGTCTGTCTGTCTGTCTGTCTGTCTGTCTGAGAATTACCTAATCTTCAATTTAACTGGGGTATTGTTTTATTTTTTAGCAAAACTGAGACGAGAAAGGGCTACATTTACAATGCAGCCCAATGCAGGGCAGCAGAGGAAGAGTCCCAGTGCCAGACCCAATGCCAGTCTGTGTCCCAGTGCCAGTACCAATGCCATTCTCAAGTCCAGAGAATCTGAGAAGACCCAATGAACTAATTGAAAAAAACAACAAAAAAAATCTTTCATGCCAGACCAATAAAAAGCTTTGCACTGCACTGTAAAAAAACGACATGACAAAAAGTCATGAAATCAAATGTTTTTATGTTACTTTAACTAATATTAATCAGTTAATCAGGTTTCAACTAAAGTTTTTTTAGTTATACAAAGTTTAACTTAATATTTAGTTTAATATTTATATTTAGTCTGTTTGACATAGTTTGTAAAAAAACACCTTTGATTAAACTAAGAAAGATTTAGGCAGCAATCATTTTTTACAGTGAAATTATTTCAGTATTTGCAGTAAAAATGTGTTTGAGTTTAACTGTCTTTAATTAAAAGTCGTAATTTTTGGGTGTAAATTGGCCAGTGTTGTGTGTGTATGATTCATCAGTATGTCGCTGTTAAAATAAATCATGTTTGAATTTCAATAAACCATTGCCAAACTACTTGACAAGAAGCAGATGATTTTCTTGCTCTAGCACATTTTTTTTAAATGTTGAAATATTTTTTAACATATAGACATAAATAAACAATACTTAACAAACCTTACAAGAAAACACTGCTAACTAAATATGGATATAACATGAACATTTTATTGTTTTATATACAGCTAATTAAAAACTATTCACTAACTCTAACTCAATATCTAAAACAACACTGAAAAAAACCCACAACACTTCTTTATAATTTACTTTATAACTCTGACAATCATAAACATTTATATTTGTTTATAACATTTACATATTTACATTTCAGATAACATTTATAATCCCAGCATATAATCATTTTAAATATACATAAGAATTAATATTTATTTTGTGTGTGTTTATGGTTTAGCCAATCAACAGAAAGCTATTCTTCAACATGTAATAATAATAACTTTTAATAACTAATATCTATTTGTGAGTGAGTTTCCCATCTGATGCTGTTTGTTGTAAAATGTCTATAGAGTAAGAACTATCTAAACAAGAACACCATAAAATAAACAAATATCATAGAAACCTGGATTCTTCTTATCGTATGGGGTAACACAACTAGAAAAGGCCATCAAACATACCAAAAAAAACATGGGTCTCATCGCTGATATCCTTTGTGTGATCACTGCAATTGTTAAATGAACATTAACATATTGTAAAACTTGCAATATAATAACTAAAATGTAATAAATCTTGAAATACCTTCTAACAGGTGTGTTTTCCTTCAGAGCTGCATCTGTCCTTGAGAAAAAATCAAATCTTTTTTGGACTAAATCTGTTTTGGCTTGAATCTGGTCACTTGAGAGGGAGTTTGTGTTCAATTTTGTCCACATTGCCTGTAAAATGATAATAAATGAAAACTATATGAATGAGAAAGAACTAGTTATGCTTTCTAATAGCATATTTAAAATACAGGGCATCATATTCGTTTTTTTTATATTTAAGTTAAATGTTAAAACAGGGTTTATTCAGGTTTCATCAATCAAATTTAAGATTTTTTATGACCTTTTTAATACCATTTTACAACCATAATAAAGGAAATTTTAGACTTACACAAAGCTAAATGCTAAAGATTTTTTAAATGGCCAAGTTAAAACCTTAAAAAACATTAAAAACAAATGTTATTGTAAGGAAGATAATTAAACCACATTATTAAGTAAATAGAGTTAAGAAACAAACGTTTCTTAAAACTTTTATTGAAATATTTTGTTAGTGAGGGGCGACGCGGTGGCGCAGCAGGTAGTGCTGTTGCCTCACAGCAAGAAGTTTGCTGGCTTGAGCCTCGGCTGGCGTTTCTGTGTGGAGTTTGCATGTTCTCCCCGTGTTCGTGTGGGTTTCCTCCGGGTGCTCAGGTTTCCCCCACAGTCCAACATTCGGTACAGGTGAATTGGGTAGGCTAAATTCTCCATAGTGCATGTGTGTGAATTAGTGTGTATGGATGTTTCCCAGGGTTGAGTTGCAGCTGGAAAGGCATCCGCAGCGTAAAACATGTACTGGATAAGTTGGCGGTTCATTCCGCTGTGGCAACCCCGGATTAATAAAGGGACAAAGCCGAAAATGAAAATGAATGAATGAATATTGTTAGTGATTGGATGGGTGTTGGCCCGATAGGCTATAGCTTTATACAGGAAAATTAACATCCATTAAAAATTATTTAAGACCTACAACACAATATTTTAGCGGATTTAAGACTTTTTAAGGCCTAAACATTGGTTTTTAAAATGTAAGCTATTTTAAGACTTTTTAAGGCCCTGCAGATACCCTCTATTCACAGATACTTACAGTTTGAGATGTAAAGGCCATTGGTTGCACCCTGAAAAACATCAGATAATTATTATTATAATTACATCATAGTTACATTTCATATCTGGACGTATAACAGCTGCACGTCATGATTTTGCCAAGTACGATCATTTTTCTTGGAACATCATTTTTGTTGGAAAATGTAATCCATACCTATTCCCTACCCCTAAACCCAACCCTAACTGTAGAGCATTCCCAAAATCAGAGGGGAATAATAGTTGGACAATCATTTAGAAGTGCATAAACCTGTAAGCCTAAACTTAACATAAACTGTAAATGTATCATTTAATTCTGATTGGCTGTTTAAAATGTTGTTCCAGGAACAACATAGATGTTAATCCAGGAACATGTCCTACTTGGTAAAATCAAGTTGGCGCATAACTGCTCTTCAATCATTAAACTTATTACCCCTTAACTGTCACCCAACATACAGTAGTCAACATTTGAAGTGGAAAAGAATCTTTCATTAAAATTGCCCTCTAACTATTGAACAACACTCATTCTGTCAATGTTTTTCATTCACTTTAGATGTAGGCTAATATATACCAGTTTTACACTATTACTATTTAATATATTTCATTACTCACGTTTTGTCAATTTAGTGGCTAATTTGAAGGAATTCATATGCATTCAGTCATGTGAAACTACAATTTTTAAAAGGAGGCATGGCACTAAATCCCACCAGTAAAACCATCCGTCATTGGAAGATGAGCAAATCGTACTAAACTCTATGATTGAGATCAAACAAATTCATACGAATTATCCACAAATTTATATAGCTATAAACTCGCATGAGATTACATTAGTTCAGGATTAGATTAAAAAAATAAATATTAAATAGGTGATTTGTATGTACACAATGACTTTTTAAGTGATTAAAAAAGATATATACAACATCTATGCAAATTGAACTGAATCACATCTAGATATTGGAATAAAGAGGGAAAAAAGCCCTTTTAGTTACCTTTGTGGTAAGACAGGACTTACAGCTCCTTGCGACATTTGTGCTGGACAATGAGAAAAGCCATTGGACAAACCTCCACATGCATAAAAATACATTCAATATTGAACAGTTTTACTAAAATATAGACATTTAAAATATATATAATAAAATGGAAAAACGATTATAAGATGAATTTATCAAACCAGATTGTGCAGGCTGATGGTGCTCTGTCATCGTGTTAAATTGTTGGGATTCACAGCACACGTTGCTGGCATCAACCAGGTTACTGTCATCAAAATCATCCCAATAGTTTACTCCCAGGTCAAAGGTCACATCAGGGAAACCAGACCCAAGGAGACCACTGTCGGTGCTGTGCTTTGGGTTTGAATAAACCCTGGCTTTATTAAGAGTGACCCTGGGCATCTGTCCATCGCTGTGTAGCTTAGGCTGACTGTTAAATGTCATCTCTGAAAAGATTATATTTAACATTTCAGTTTTATGACTTGTGGAGTTAACTGCTTCATTGTTGTTGATGTTATTATTATATGTGATCCTGGAAAACAAAACCAGTCTTAAGTCGATTTTGGTTGGTATATTTGTAGGAAATTGTTGTATTTGCAACAATAAAATAAAGTGCCAAAATGATCGATTTTTACATAATGTCATTAGGATATTATTTAAAGATCATGTTCCATGCAGACAGCTTGTAAATTTCCCACCATAAATAATATAAGTCAAACCTGAATTTTTGATTAGTAATAAATATTGCTAAGAACTTCATTTTAATACATTTAAAGGAGAATTTCATATTATTTGAAATTAATCAGATTCCAGATTTTCAATAATTTGGCCAAAAATTGTCCTATATGTGCAAATCGTCACCTTGGAATTATAAGGTTCTATCTGCATTCTGAATGATTTTGAGATATTGAGCTTCAAAGTTTTTGCATTCCATAGCAAACAGTATGTGTGTAACATTTGTTTTTTAAATAAAACATCTTAAAATGTAAACAACTTATAAAAAAACATCCCATAACATAAATAAGTTGTCATTTAGTAAGAATATGTCAATAACTCAATTTTGACACAAATGTCAGATAGAACTTTATAATTCTAAGGTGACGAAATGTCAGTTTCAAAAACTTAAGAAAAAAATTAGTTATGTGGTCCAGGGTCAAATATTAAAGGATTAGTTCACCCAAAAATTAAACTTCTTTTATTAATTACTCACCCTCGTGTCCTTCCAATCCCCAAGACCTTTGTTCATCTGCTGAACACAAAATAGGATATTTTAGATAAGCTCCCTCATCCTCCATATACAGCAACGGTCACGAGACAATCAGGAATCAAAATACTGTCAAACATTCCGTGTGATTTAAGTGGTTCAACTGTAATTTTACGAAGCTCCAAAAAAAAGCTCCACATTTGTGTGACAAAATAAAACTGTAAATATGACTTTTGTCAGCCATTTCTTCTCTCACATGACAGGTCTGTGTGTGTTTACTATGGCAGTGCAACAAACAAGCATCATAGTAAACCAGCACCCTGATCTTATACAGAAGACATACGAGTACACAAAAGTGTTTTGGAATGATGGTTAAAGTTAAACCTCATGGAAAGTTTTGTTAATGCTTTTGGTTCACTTTTTGGACTTTAAACATCTCAGGACCATTGTTGTCTATGATGGACGAGAGAGCTCTTGGGCTTCATCAAAAATATGTTAATTCTGTTCTGAAGATGAACAAAGGTCTCAGGGGATTGAAACAAAATGAGGGTGAGTAATTACCGACAGAATTTTCATTTTTGGGTGAACTAATTCTTTAACAAGAATACTACGTGACAAATATCTGTACAGAAACTCTACACCACTGTACTTTGAGGTAAAGCAGGAGGTTGAGGATGCTCTAATGCTGGGTTTACAGGTTCAATACATCCATCTCCTAGCTCATCAATGTAACCTGTAAATAGTTTGACAATGAAAACATTACAATCTTCCAGCATCATGTTAACAGATAATGTCCCTAAAAATTACCTTGTTATGAGAGTTTGAATAAAGTATATTTTGGCATTAATATTTTAATATCAAATATTTTTGTATATGTTCAACTTTACAAGCATGTAAAAATTGAAACAGAATAAAAATAAATACTGATTTCTAAATAAAAACTGTAATGGTATTTCACTGATGCTATATAGTAAAACTGAATTAACCTCACAATCTTGGTAACTAATGTTTTAGTCAACACATTTTAAGTGTATGTGATTAAGAGTAAACATACCATCATGCCATGCCTCAGATGATGAATTCTGGCATGGAGTGGCAAAACTGGCCTCCAGATCCTGGACTTGATATGCACTTTGAGTGTAACCCTGATTTCCTTCAAACCTTAAGAATAAATAAAAACAACATCAATGTAAAAAAAAAAATCCAATCTAAACATGATTGGATTAGTTCACACAAAAATTATGTTAATTACGCAATCTTATATTAATCGCAAATTCAAGATATTTAAGGTAAAATCCAACGCAGACTCATTCTGATTACGTACCCCTACATGCATTTTTAGAGCGTGCCAAATATGTCCCAGGAGCTATGTATTTTTTCAGTTTTTGTTTTTCACGAGTCCACCAGAGGCCGATGTGTACGCTTTTTGAGATTTCAAATTTCTTTTGCGAGTGCCATTCGCACCTGCTCTTCTTGTGTAAATCCACCAGCGGCCGCTGTCGACTGACTGACCAACTGACCGATCCCCCCACCAACCCTCTTCCCTAAACCCAACCGTTATTGTTTTCAAAAGGACTGATTGACCAGCGCCCACCCACTTCCATAAATCCAACCAACAGGGTTTTGAAAAGCAATCCAGAAAAAGAAAAGTCCTCGCAGCTGCCTGATTTTTATCACATTTTAAAATTTTACCACATTCACACCCTGTTGTTTGTTTATTTATTTTGCCTTTGTTTTTGTCTTACCAGCTTTTTGGAACTGTTCTTCACCGATACTGGTGACAGCAGAAAAGCCGTCCATATGGAGGTAAGAGGTCAGCAGGTAATCACGAAAAGGAATGGCGTCATACCGCCACCTTGCATTCGTTTTAAGGACGTAATGCAGCTATACGTTCCTCTGGCTACATATTTTGCGATCTCCAGAAATGCATGTAGGGCTACCCTTACTGAATGAGCCTATGTTGTTGAAAACTGAGATGTCTCTCATCTCCATATACAGCAATAGTGCAGACTCATTCTAAGTCCAGACAAATGCCATAAAAATCTCAAAACAGTCCTTATGCCTCCAGTGAATCAGTCTAAATATTATCAAGCTACAAGAATACTTTTGTTTGCACATAAATCTAAAATAATGATTTTATTCAACAGTCTCTTTTGTGTGCATAGTGCTCATGAACACACACACTATACTGTCACAGAAGAAATTAAACTGATGCATAAAGTTGCATTGTTTTTTGAGTCTAGAACCTTGTTATCTATGGAGGATGAGGGAGCTCTCAGCTATTTCACCTAAAAAAATTAATTTGTGTTTCAAATACAAACAAATTTTCAGGGATTTGTATTGACATAAGGGAGAGTCATTTACACTTTTGGGTGAACTTAGAAGTTTAATAAAGCAGAAAACTGGTGTACCTCTTGGCAGCAGAAAGTGTGTCTTTGGGTTTGTAGGAGAACTGCTGGATGCTTACAGCTGCTGTGCCATTATTCATCATCATCTAAAGAGAAAGTCAAAACTCAATTGAAAATACAGTATATCTTACAAAACAAAATCTTGGCACGGAACTGATCTATTATTAGGTTATAACAAATTACATTTTCTGACCGTTGTGTATATGTAATCCTGATCATAAGAATTCTGACCTTCAATCGCTTCACAGGAGTCTCACAAAGTTTCTCATTCCTCATTTTTAGATTGTCAAGGTATGAGGAGACATTGGACTGTAGTACTGTGCTTTTGACTCCAACTTTGCCTGAAAAAAGAAATTACATGAACGAACCACTCATCACCTGGATCATCTAAAACCTCTCGTACTCACAGCAGTCATGTCCACATAGCTCTTTGTTTTTGCACAGATGATGGCAATTTCTCTTAACCATGTTTGGAGCAACTTGATCCATGAAGAGAATGTCTATTTGAATTTGAATATAATCGTTCAACAAGTCAGAAAAATTTAATTACATTGTTTGGGCCATTTAATAATTCTTCATTCCGTTTTATTTAGAGATGCACTGATTTTGCCAGAATTCAGAGACAAGACAGGAGGAGTGCAACAGCCAGATTTTAATTGAACAGTTTTGTAGACAGGAGTCCAAAATGGGATAAGTAAATATGGATATGTTTTAGAGTCTTGGCTTATTTTAATGTTTTTGATTGCAGGAGGGAGACCGCAGATGAAAGTGATAATGGGGCGACTGTAGCGGGGGAATGCAAGGAAGATAGCAGGAATATTAAAGAAGTCAAGCGAGTTTAAAAAAGTGAAGATTAGACCAAACAGTAACTATATTTCCATCAAAAGATGATAATTAAATTTATGCTCAAAACTGGAATATTGTATAAAAGATTTTAAAATAACACAGCGTTTCCATTTAATGACTCACTCAGTCACTTTTCTCCACTCAATCAACACACTAACTCCTGAACACCCGCTGCTCATACACTCTCTCATTTACACACACACATACATACACTACACCAACCCATGATTCGTGGTTGTCTAGAAGATTTTTATCATTTTAATGGCAGATCCCAAAAATGTGTGGGTAGAGTGATGTATCTCTCACCCAACTGCTGTTTTCAAACGTCAATATACAGTTCTTTTACAGCCTAAAAAAGGTTGGTGACCACTGCACTACAATATACCGCATGTTGTTGGACTGTGGGGGAAACTGGAGCACCCGGAAGAAACCCATGCAAACACAGGGAGAACATGCAGGCTCCACACAAACAGGTCTCCTAACCCAGCTGTAACTCAATCCAGGCAGCAACCTTCTTCCTGTAGGGTAACAGTGCTAAACCCTGAGCCACTAATTCCCCCTCCATCCAATGAGTCATCCAAAACACAATAGTCACTTTCTGATAAACTGGTGTCAAACATCAAACAGAAAACTTGCTGCGGTAAGAGAAGCTGAGTGAGTCTTTTTCATATATAATAAATTACTTGTGCCTCAGAAGATAATGTTGACATGCAGTGAATGCGTGATAACATTTGAAGGCGTGAAATGCTCTTTGGTAGCACAGATGCTAAAGAAACTTCTAGAGGTAATAATAGTATAATTGAATTTGCCAATTTAGATTTTCTATGTCAGCATAGACAAACAAAAAATATACTTCATTCCATTTTTTTACTAATAAAAAATTGAAACATTACTGTTTCTCCCAAACAGCATTAACAACTATTTTTAATAATCTAGAGGCCTTTGAGGCCGTAATCTAGAGGCCTTTGAATTTTAAAGGAGCCAGTTCTGATACCAAATGATCAACTAGAAGTCAAGTTATTATTTTTTGTTCATAAAACTAGAATAGGTGACAAGACTTTTGTCAGATAGTGTACAGTGCTTTACATTCCTTTTAACTGACAGCATTAATTTGTCAAGTTTTGACAAATTGTTCAGTTTAAATACTCAGCTGGCCTTTCATGATTGGGTATCTCTATGACATCACTCCTAACAGAACGGACTGACTAAATTTGGACAGAAGACCAGCAGACCTCGATCAGTGCATCTCTAGTCAATGCATAATAATAATAGTACATTTTGATATATAACAATAATTTTCAAATAATAATCTGACCATTGAGTGAAGGATTGGGTGTTGCGGCTGTGGGGCCTTGTCTCTTCTTCATTGTGTCGTGAATCCTCTGAAATCTCCAAGTTGGTTTCTCTGTGATGAAGCAATCAGCTCGCAAACCCTGCACTCCTGAGTAGTGGGCGCTGTAGTCCTGCTGTACATCCAGACCCACTACACAATCAACAAATATTCATCACTCTACAATAATAACAGAAATCAGCTAACAGGTTGCTCTGTATGTTTCTCTTTATGCCAAAAATATATTTATTTTACTGAAATGTGAGCATTCATAAACCATTATGAATCGTTTAAGTGTTTGTCAGACCACTGACCATATTCAGAGCTTATCAAATGAATGCTGAGCTCCTCTCCCTTTGGTGACCTTGTCACCTCAATTCTCTTTGACCAGCTCCCAGACTTCAAGACCAAGGTGTCCCTTAATGGCAAAACATGCATTGCTTCCATCATTGGAAGACAAACAAAAAAGATGAATTTGACAACTAAATCACATAGAACTTACGAGATTTTTTGTTGGAAAACCACCTTATTGTCACAATCACCAACAATAAGAGTGACATAATGGTGGTCTGGCGCTGTCCGCTTCAGTGTCAACTCCTTAAAGTTATTCATGTTGACTGTGAAAACAATCTCAGCAGTGGATGGACTGTATCGTGGAATCTAGAAGAAAATATTTCATTATATACACATTTATATTATATTTAATATAAACATTTATATTTAAATATTCTTTGCGTATGAGCGGGCGCAGACATTTGAATCTTTTTGGCTCGAGACTTCCGGTCTCATTTACTTCCATCCATTTTTAGACATTAAAAACCCTCGTTATGCTGCTTGATGTTGCAAACAGATATTTTCTTATTATATGATTCTGCTTTGTCTGTATAGTCATGCAAACCTTTTACTGCAGTTTATTTTTCCTAGTCATTTCTCCCATAGGCAACTAAATCGTAAGTTCAAAAACAACCACAAAAATAGTTTTGTGTATTATATGGAGAGATTATATTTTTTAAGTATAAATATTTCATGTAGTCTCTCAATTTGAATGAGTTTGAAAGGCTACAAATATGAAATTCTACCTGTTCCAAACTAACTTCATATCTGGGAAGTTTGCTGATGGCTTCCTTAATCTGGTTTCCAAATGGTGGGTGCCTGTTGACAATCTGTCAGAAAATAACAAATAATAAAAATGATAATACTATTATGTGTCAGTGCTACTACTGTAGCAACATAAAGGGCATTGTGACTCAATTGAAAGGATATTTCAGCGTACTAGCTCCAATTCTCTAGGACTGGTCTGCTCAATTTTGCTGAATGTCGTGAGGCCTGCATTTACCAACGCAGTGGCAAGTGATAATCCTACAACAAAAAAGATCTCAATTATAGAAAAAACGTCAGAGAACAAAATTTTTTTTAAACCGTAGGTTTCATCCACACACACACACACACACACACACACACACACACACACACACACAC
>CAIGQZ010001336.1:28442371-28495267 GCA_903798205.1 Danio tinwini
TGGGAGAAAAAACATTATCAGTAACCTGTGGGCTTGATGTTGATGTCTTCATCCATGGTAATCAAGTTGAAAGAGGCCAAAGAGTTGAGATTCTTCAAGCAGAGTTCTGAAACACACAACGTCAATGATGTTTTTATACCAGTAGCACATTTTTTGACTCTTTAGCCATTGAACATCAACTGATTCACTGATTTAAGCTACTCATTTTTTAATACCTTGTAATTTAGTCTCAATTCCACACTTGTCAACCTCAGAGGGAAAGCCTGTGAAATGAGAGGCTAATAAAGAAGAGCTTTGTTTGATGTCTGTAACTTCAGAGTAGCCATGGTTTAAAGTTTACCATAGTGTTTGGGGTTTTTCAAAGCACGGATGTACAGGAAAGTGGAGCGGATCCAGTCCAGAGCCATGTTCACATCAGATATGGTGTGAAGAACTATCTCTGCATTCAAGTGCTCCACCAGGTTTGTATGCAAACTGAAAGTTAGTAATTTTGTTGTACTTGTCAAATATTTAACAAATAAACCAACTTGTTAATAAGATCTGTTTAAAAAGAACAGAAAAATGCAACTAAAACTGATAACAGAACAAAATGTGATTAGAAGGTGTATACCTGCTCTCTATGCAGTCTAAGCCACTCAAGAAATGCATGTATTTGTCCTTTGTCTGAGACCGTGTCATGATTACTGCAGTTGCGGTTGTGTCAAACTAAACAAAAACCAAAGCAAGTGCGTGTTGTCCTAATCTGAATACTGTAACTAGCTGATATGTTGTGTTTTACTTCTTAAATTGTAGCTAGCATTTTTTGTTTATAATGATATTAATTTTTGTCAATATTACCTGTGGTCTGCCAGCTCTTCCAATCATTTGTAACAGGTCAGCTTCACTGTACTCCTCGCATGCACCACCAACATAGTGCATAGTGGATTTGATTACCACAAGGTGGGCTGGCATATTCACACCCATGGCTAGAGTGCTTGTTGTAACTAAAATAAATAAATAAAGGTTTTCCTATATACTATATCTATGATAATGCATACTAACTAATGCACAATATAAATGAGTGCAAATAAAGTTGCAGAACTTACATAAAACTGGCAAGTCACCCACTGTAAATGCATTTTCGGTGATTTTCCTGTCTGACACATCCATTCCAGCATGATGATATCCAATACCATAAACAAATAGATCTGGAAAAGGTATACGAGAACATGTTTAATTTACTTTTACCAAACAGTGACCATTGTTTCATGAATAACATACAGTAGAAGAAATTTAATTAACATTCGTACCTCTGAGTTTTGCATCAAGCAGAGAGTTTGCATATTTCACCAGTCTGCAAAAGACATAAAGAGTTATAATAACAGATGACTAGATGTCTTTAGGGTTTACAGAAAATATCCATTGAGCAGCAGAAAGAAAAGTCTGGTCATAACAGATAAACAGACAACTTCAAACTCTAACAACCACTGACCACACCATTAACCAAATTACCACAGGACTTTTATGAATGAAAAAAAATGATCTAAAACTGGTGGTGGTGGTGGTGGTGTAATAGTGTGAAAGATATTTTAACACTTTGGTCCCTTTAGTAACAACTGAGCATCATTAAAACACCCCTGCTGAACTGAGAAAAGTGAATAAAATGTGTAAGTTTGTGTGGATGACCTTAATATCAGCTTTCAACCAACAGTGCTGTCACTTGATTGACTGATTAACGTTATTGGACTGTTATTTGACAGCGTATGCAACTTTAGCTTATGGAGATGTGATGTGAAAATAGCCAGTGAACTATCTGAGGACTAATAAGATGACAGGTGAGGTGAGCTAATTTAAACCGCATAGCTTGAAGACTCAGAAAAACAATAAATTGAATGTTTACTGTCTCTTATATATTCAAAGATGCATTATTGTCTTGTTCAAGATGCCACCGTTGGTGAATTATGCATTAGGGAATCAATTTGTATCATTGTAATTGTATGTAAATGATCCAAACTTCCTATCATTATACTTTGTAGACTAAAGACAAAGTCTTTATTTTATTTTCATTTATGCTCACATCGAGTATATTTCTCTTGTAGGCATAATGCAGACCTTTATGTCTTTTGTACATAAATTATACACTATTTCCCTGGAGAGTGCACAAATTGATAGGGGAGTGCATGGCTGATAAAAACATGTCAGACAGTGAGAAGGGCGGCTGGGGCTTTGCGAAGGATCAATAAAGCACTAATTTCGATCACAAAATAAACCAATGCTAACAAGAAGGTGTACTTAATACACTGGCCAGTGCATACCATTAATCTCTTTGAAACAAATATAAAAGTAGTGCTGAGAATTCATTCAGATTGTATGTATTTTTAGCATGTCAATGTGACTAAAGTACCTTTGTTTGTGGTCAATGCTCATGATAAACCTGGCATCCTTGGCAAGCACAGAAGCAGATTGTTGAACTCCTTTTCTTGTGGAGCAAAACTGTCCAAATTTCAAACAAATGGATTACTGTATGTGGATTTTTATTTTATTTTAACAACTTCTGTATACAAGACTCAAGTAATTTTTATTCATGAGCTTTCACTTACAACAAGGGTTGGTTTTTGGTCAGAGTAGGTCTGAATAATGTTGGCAAGTTTGTAGTTGAGAGAAAGATCAAACTTGAATTCATTCTGATTACTTCCACAAGGGAAGCCAAGCACCACTTTCCTCAGTTTCACTGGTCTGTGACTCTCATCCATCTCTAGACACGTGGCAGGCCCTGACTCATCTGAAAGCCATTCAGATACCTGCAAACAGGAAATAATTCAAATTAAACTGAACACGGATGAACCAATTAATTTGGCTGGCTTTGTACTTGGTGAAACTACTTACATCTTGAATATTAGGGATGGTAGCCGAGACAGCCACAAATCTCACAGATGCTTTTGATTCAGGATTTACAGCCTGGCGGTAGAAGTGCATGGTTTTCATTCTGCTGACCACAACCTCAAGAGTGGCTCCACGGGTTTTGTCTTTCACCACATGTACCTAAAGTTGGTATGAGGAAAAAAGCTAAATATTAATTAACAAAACACTACAATTTTTGTAAGATACTAGCATTAGCATGGAATCATGCTGGGCTAAATGCAATATATGACACCTCATCAACAAGGAAGAGACGAATTGACGTCAATAAACAGTTATCCTTCCATCTTCTAGTCATGCTGTCCCATTTTTCCTTGAAAGAGGGGAAAAGCCTTCAGATTTGCTGGAAAGATGTGTCATGTTTAGACTCCACATTATGTGGGAACTTACTGGAGTTGTAAAAATGAGATGAGCATCCTGGATTTCAAAAATGTCATCAATCTCTGTGTCTCCAGTTAATTCCTTGCATTTAAGTCCAAGAGGTCCAAACTTCTGTTTCCAGTTGTCATATTGTTGGCTGCAGAGAGCCTTAATTGGTGCCACTGAAGCACAAATAAAAGTTAAACAGTATTTGTTATAAATGACTGAATAACATTTCTTATTCATAATAAAGGCCCCATTATGGTCTTTCAAATGTTACCATTCATGTAGTTTGTAATAGCTCTTTGTAAATATAAAGTTCAGCAAATGTTAATAATTTCAATTTGTAACTCACTGTACACTGCTCTGACATTGTGCCAAGGCTCTGAAGCCTCAATCAGCAGACGAACAATGGCCAGCTCAAATAGCACAGTCTTTCCAGAGCCCGTGGGAGCACAGGCCACAAAATTTTTATTGGAGTACAAAACCTGAAAAAGAACAATAATCTGCCACATACTGTGTTCATGAGCTTTACATTATATAAACGGTGGACACTTACATCATCCAGTGCCTGGGACTGCACATAGTTGAAGTAAGGGAAATCTTTAAACACACTTCTGAATTTTGCAGCTGCATGAATGTCAAGGACAATGTGACAATAAATGCCTGTCCAAAGATATAAATGTACAATAAAAGCAACTTAAAAAAATATGTTAAAGTAACTATAAAATGTGTTATCCTAATTCCTATCTTTGTATTTTTTATTGAAATAGAATGTTTGGACAAACACATACTGAAGATCTTGTTTAATGTGCTAAAAGTGAACGAGTTGTAGCAGTCTTGTAGATACTAGTCAACACTTGAAGTGGATCAAAACTTTTCATCAAAGTTGTCCAAAAACTAAAATGTGTATTAAACAATATATATAAAATTATATGAACAATTATGTATGACTCTGGCCTGGAAACACAACCAGTGATAAGAGCCTTTGTTTGGAACCTCCTACAATATATGACTGAGATACAACTATTTGAAAATCTGGAATCTGAGGGTTCAAAATAAATCTAAACATTGATAAAGTTGTCCAAATTAAGTTTTTGGCAATGCATATTAAAAAAATAAAACAAGTTTGAATATATATACGATAGGAAATGCACTAAATATTAAAACTTATATATTAAAAATAAAAACAAGTTAAACTCATAAAGGCTTGAGGGGAAGTAAATATTCATTTTTGAGTAAACTATTGCTTTAAAATTCTAATGATTTTGGTATAAAAGAAAAATCAATAATTTTGTCAATGGTCAAAAATTGGTACAATAATAAGGGTGGTGCGGTGGCACAGTGGCTAGCGCTGTTGCCTCACAGCAAGAAAGTTACTGGTTCGAGCCTGGAGTTTGCATGTTCTCCCCAAATTTTCATGGGTTTCCTCCAGGTGCTCCGGTTTCCCCCACAGTCCAAAGACAGGCACTATAGGTGAACTGGGTAGGCTAAATTGTCTGTAGTCTATGTCTGTAAATGAGTGTGTATGGGTGTTTCGCAGTACTGGGTTGCAGCTGAAAGGGCATCCGCTGTGTAAAACATGTGCTGGATAAGTTGGCGGTTCATTAATTTCTGTGGCGACCCCTGATTAATAAAGGGACTAAGCTGAAAAGAAAGTGAATGAATGAATGAATAATAAATAGTACAAATTTACCTGTCCAACTTAGGACTGGTTTTGTGTTCCAAGGTCACATATACAATTTCAGTATTTATTCATTTATTTTTAATGATTAAATGATTTATTAATTATACAATAACAATGTTTTATCGGAGTCAAGGTGGCGCAGTGGGTAGCATGATCGCTTCACAGCAGGAAGGTTGATGGTTCGATCCCTAGCTGGGTCAGTTGGCATTTCTGTGTGGAGTTTTGCATGTTCTCCCCGTGTTTGTGTGGATTTTCTCCGGGTGCTCTGGTTTCCCCCACAGTCCAAACACATGCGATATAGGTGAATTGAATAAGCTAAATTGGCCATAGTGTATGTGTGTGAATGCACAAGTGTGTGGGTGTTTCCCGGTGTTGGGTTGTGGCTGGAAGGGCATTCGCTGCGTAAAACATATGCTGGATAAGTTGGAGGTTCAATGTGCTGTGGCGACCCCAGATTAATAAAGGGGCTAAGCCAAAAAGAAAATGAATGAATGAATATGTTTTATCCACTTCAAATGCTGACTATTATAAAAGTGAGTACACTAGCTTCTAAATAGCCTCAAAACTACTGAACATGGAATAAAACCATGGTGTTATTATTATTAATATTATAATTTCATGACTTTAGAAAACAAGTCCTTAAAAATCTTTAATTTAGGTATCATCAGCTAAACAGGAGAGGATACGAATTTCAGAGACTGAACGAAGTGTTCCTTTTCCAGAAGACCCTTTAAAAACATAAAATCAGAAACAAGTCATGGTCACACATTTTTAAAGGAGTCATTCTAACAGCATAGTTAACTATTCGTTTAACTACTAAGTAATAATAATTAATTACAAGTACTTTAAGATAGGGTTGGAATGTGGGTTAGGTTTAGAGTTATTTGCATGTAATTATGCATAATTAATTACTGTAAATACATGTAAAATATGTAACAAAAATACTGTTATTCAAGTCAAACATTTAGTGTAACTGATAATTCTGTATGTATGGAAATGTGTACGGTTTGTATGTGTATAACCTAAATGAGTGCTATACAACTTAAATGACTGGTTAATGTGGTATATTTTTGCTACCTTGAATGTCCACAGATAAACTAACGATACATCAATGCATTCCAGTTAACTAATAGTGCTATAGTATTGTATTACCTTTAAATTCTGCAGGTTTAAGACCAAGATGAAGACTATGGCTTGAGGAAACATCACATTTTTGCTCTGTTTGGGTCAAACCAATAAAGGGGCTACAGGCAGCAACAGCATGTGCAGCCTGCGGGCCACTGGTTCTCCTAGGAGCCTGACTTAGGAAAGCAGTGTCATTTGTTGTTGACATCGTCTGATTTGAGATACCGTCTTCCCCATTTCCTGAAGTTCTTCTTGTGGGAGCCTGGAACAGCCTAATTTACAAAAGAGAGATAAATGCAGTCTGTTTACCCACTTATTGTTCTATTGCCAGTATCCATTTCCAACACAAAGAACTGCTTGTTAAGACAGAAAATTTGGTTAACTCAATCAAGATGTAGCTTAGAGTACCGAGTCTTAAAGGGAGGAGCACTGGCAGTAGGTAAAGGCCTTGTTTCCACAAAACCCATTCTGAAAACAGCCTGCTCTCCTGCACTAGAGGGTTCAATGCTCCATAGAACGGGCTCCTCCAGCTCATGTGATTTCACAGTCTGACCTTGGATACCTTCAGTGGGATTGTGAATAGGTTTTTGTGCTAGAGGTAGAAATGTCTTTGATCTCTGAGAGTAACCTTTAAAAACAAAGAAAAAAAACTTGAATATTTCATCTGTAATATGTCATCTCTAATAAGACTTTATTTATTTTTTAATTTAACAAACGTTAGAGCATTTTCCACCAAAAAACAAATAAAAAATGTTTACATTTATTTGGAACAGGATTTTTCCACCGAATATTGATTTCTAAACTATTATTAAGTTAAAACATTAGCATTGTGTTGCCAAAAAATTAACATAAACATGTCTAAAAACCATGACACCTTTTTCATTAATTTTATGCACACACACACAAAAAAAAATAATAATAATAATAATAATAATATATAGGTATAATATTTGGATGAAATGTCATCAGAAAACTTTACTTAAAAACATAAATAAATTGTAAATTTGGATATATGTGTATTTTCAAGTGCTCTATCAACTTAGATGTATAGATATGAGTTTAACCCTGGGTTAGTGTTATTGTAAGAACTGCTTTTAAGTCCAGGTAAAGACACATTTCACACCTGTAATTTGAAAGCTGTGTTAGTATTGCAATTTACCAAGGCCAAATGAAACCCGTTTAAGCACCACATTTCTTAACCAATTCTTTAGGAATGTGTGCAGGCCCGTAGCCAGCCTTTTGAAAGGGGTGGGTTTTTCTCTAAAAAAGTACCAATTTTTTGCAGTTATTCGCCTTATCTGAGGTTAAAATACTGCATTTAAGTGACATTTTAAGCACAATTTTTAGCTGCATCAGCTTGTCGGATGATGATCATAACCACAGTTTTGATATACTAAAAATGTTTCCTACAATTTTACCAATAATACAGTGCTTACCATACTATTTTAACACGAAGTATTTTTTTTTTACAAATTTGCATTCAAACTGTAAATTATTAGTTTTTGATATGATATTACATTAGCATTTTAAATAAAAAATTATGAAAAAATATGAAAAAAGACTTAGTTTTAAATAAAAATGTATTATCATCCATCATTTAAGATTAAATATTTAAAAATTAAAAATCTTGTAAAACTTGTGTTAAACTAAAAGTGTAGTCTATAGGCAAATAATAATTGGCCATCTCAGTCAACTTTTCTCAGTCAGAATTTGGCCACTTGGATAATTAAAAATAAAATTAGTCTTAAAGGCTTCTTCTACTGGTAATGTTTACAATTTATGTCAAAAATGGGACCGATGAGCACATGTAAAGCCCAAATTCTGGACTTTGTCAGTGGGGGGTGGGGTGGATGGATCTATCTATCTATCTATCTATCTGTCTGTCTGTCTGTCTGTCTGTCTGTCTGTCTGTCTGTCTGTCTGTCTGTCTGTCTGTCTGTCTGTCTGTCTGTCTGTCTATATATCTATCTATCTTTCTATCTATCGTGTCTGTGTATTTTTATTAAAATTGTTGATTAACAAAGGACATGACACGCTGCCCAAACATCAAACCCTATTATTGCTTCAGTTTCAGCAAGACTCACTAAATGAAGAAGGGTGTGCTGCCTCTCTCTGGATGTCTTGTGTTGAAGGTATTTGTGATAATGATGGTGGAGCATCCCAAACCCAGGAGCCTTGTCCCTGACATAAGGGTTTCCTAAACAGAGTCATTCACAAATATGCTGTCATCAAAGTATTAGCCAGTTTATCCACGTGTGTATTAATTATCTGACGTGTCTCTAATCAGGTGTCCTGTAAAGGTCTTACTCACACTTTATGAATTACTGGCCGGTCATAAAACAGGTTATCCAGTGATGTTACACCTTCTTCTGAGTCTACCATAATGTGTGTCTTTGACAACCTAAAAAAACAACTGTATCGTAAAGGTGTTAAGCTTACATTATTAGACATTAAAACATTTTAATGTAAAGCTAATTGTTTCTCGACTGGCTAATGTTGTTTTGAGGTAAAATAATTAGCGTAATACAAATGTAAGCAGTACAATGTTTGTTAGTATAGTCCTACGTAAGTGGAAAATATTAACTAAATATTAACTATAATAGTAATAACTTTAATAGGAAGTTTTTTTACTTTATCTTATAAAAACATTTTGTGACGACTAACGTTAACACATATTACAACTGACGCTCTGTTGAAGGCGGCAAGCGAAGCGAGCCCGCGAAACCTTAACGTTACGTTAGATGTGAACAGTAAATCGCAGTCATCAATATAGAAATTAAACAATATCATAATACAGGAACTAAATAGGATAACACATACTCTAAACATATTTCACGGACTTAAAGAACAGGAAGCGACGCCAGTTCAAATTAATAAACGTAATACATTTGCATTATATTGCTACTGTTAACGTTCACTGTCTCACTAACCCAACGTTACACATATTTGAGGGGGGAAAACACGTTCGACTCGAGTCTCTGTTACGTTTCCTCAGTTCAAACTTGATGTACATGTGCGACCACGACTCAACATAAAACATTTAAATGTGATATACCGTGCTATGGACGTTATTTTGCTCTAATAACTGACTAGGAGTGCCTTTGTCATTATTTCTGCTTATCTTCTGCTCACTTTACCGTCAGTACTTCTACTTGCCACCTATTTGGACTAGTCCACCTTTTGTTTGGGGGGAATTATTTGCGTGATCCACGCAATTTTTTACATTTCTTTCGATTAAGCTTATATGGCGTGTTTTTGATTACTAAATTGATTTTATAAATAAGTGGTTGTTAGTATACAATTATAATAATAACACTATTTAAAGGACATTTTGTCAAGTTTGTGGAGTCCCCCTCGATGAGACGCAATGCCTTTGTCTGTGGACCATCGAGCAAATATGGCGGCTTCGCAATAGATGGAAAGCTCGAGCGAGCAAAAATGAAATGATTTCACTTCAGTGTTATTGTCCACAATCGCACCTGCAGAAAGGTAGGCTAAAATGCATTTACCAACAATAGCGAATTGGGAAACCGCCTACATGTCCCCAATATTTAGCTATGGGCATGTGCTTTTAAGCTTGATGTTAAACATAATGGGCTGGATTGCTACCTTGCTAGCAGCACACTCTCATAGTATAGAGTAAATGCAAAGCTTAAACAGAAATATGGGTTATATTAATTAAGTTATTAATGCACGCAAATCTTGATAAGTTCTGCAAGTTTGAATTATTAAAAATACTATTTGTGATTAAACTGGTTTTCTGGATTGAAGTCATGTTTTGGTGTTTTTGAAGCACTAATTATGCAAAAATCTAACGTGATCCACAAAAAACAGAATGTGCACTTTATTCATTGGATCACAACAATAATATAATGGTAACTGTTTAACTGTTAACGGGTTATTAATACATTAAAACGTAAATGTTTTCCTAAAGGTGCTTTTCCAGGCCATGTGATTTACTTAGCATTTCCATATGAAGAGAAGTGACTGAAGAGATTACTTTTATTTGAGATTAGTTGTTATTTGTGTAGTATTAATATGTTTTTTGTGCATTTTTGTGCAGTGTGTCATACTGCAAATTAACAATCTGCAGCCTTTATGCTTTTATGCATATTGTAGCACCTATTGGTGTCCCTGTTCATCTAATATGTCAGCCATAATGCATGTGTTATTACGGTATTAACATTATGCTTGAGCTACTGTCTAGCTATGAGTGTGATTTCCACTTTCACATCAGGCCAACCAACTGGGGTGCTTACGATGAATTGCATATACAATGGGGTTTGATTGGCTTACTAAATTTATACTTGTTGAAACTAGCTTTGATTTTGAATGATGTTAACATGTTCTCAAGTGCAGAATGCACTGATTATAACTGGCAGTTGTAAAGAACAACTGTGATTAGGTTGATAAATAATTATCATTTTTATATATATTTTTAATTTTAATTGAATATTAATTGGTGGTGTATGTATAACTAAAATCAGTTATGGCCTAGTTATAATATTAGTTGTGCACATCATACATTTATAATGTTTAAAATATACTCACGAGCCAGGTTTGAATATCAGCCTTAAAAGTTTTACATTGAATTCAGTTTGCACTTTGTGTTTAATTGTAGTTTGACACAAATGTAGACCATTTACTATATCATAATATTAATCCCCCCCCAAAAAAAAAAAAAAAAAAAATTGTCTCTGAGAATAATACAAGCAGATTATTCCCTGATGAATTATACAAGCAAGCAGATGATTTTGGTTCAGGTCCATTGTGTGACACAATTAGAGAAGAATATATTGTTTCATAGTTGAGAAGAAGAAATGTGTGAGTGAGCAAACAGTACTAGTGTAGAAATTACTTCTTTCTATTGGCACAAAAATCGTCCCTTATTACATGTTTGCTTAGTTAATGCAAAATTATAAATTCCTGTTAATTTACTCACCCACAGGTCATCCAAGATGTAGGTGACATTTTTGGTTATCCATATGATGGCAGTGAATGGTTATATGTGTTTAGATAAAAAAAATAAACATACACAAATGAGTCTAAATCAATCGAGGTGGCACCGGATGACACACAGGTCTTTTTGACTCAAAAGTATAGGTCAGTGTAAAAAACATTATTTATGATATTATTAGCTTTAATCCACAGCCTGTTCAAACAGTTCTCAGTGTGAATGTTGTTCTGTTGTTTTTGATGATGAAAGTGCAAGGTCACATGCAAGGTCATGTGCAATCACCAATATCTATTGACAAACTGCTCAACCTGATCTCCCGTCCAAGCCCATGCTCTTGCGCTTTCGTCAATAAAGCGAAATAACTTAAACTACAGTTGCACATGCGCCGAGAACTGTTTTATCAGGGTGAGGAATAAAGGTAATATTATTCTAAATAATGTTCAATTTCTTACATGTACCAATTGTTTCTAAGCTGGTGTATGTGCAGATTTCGCACAATGCATGTGATGTAAATCAGAACTGCATGCTGTGTTGTTTTTTGCACTACTCAGTTTGTCCACATGTTGTCAGTACTGAATCAGGCTGTTGTTCCACAGTTGGACAAGAAATGTAACAAAAACAACAAACTACTAAAGACAGCAAAAACAATTGCTGCAACAACGAATTGATTAAATCGCTAAAAATCGATTACTAAAACCGTTGGCAACGAATTTCGTAATTGATTAATTTGTGCTGCACGACACAGGGACGTTTGATTATTTAAAAAAACTATTTAGTTCAGCGCAGAGCGGAGTGAACATGGTCTCTCTCGTGCACTGACACAGAGTTCGGGGCCTCAAAGACAGGGATGAGGAGGAGAAGGGATCAACAGCGGGGATAAATCACTAAAGAATCCTACTTTTGTTCCGTTTTGAAGTGAGAACCGTAAAGTCCTTGGTTCTGGTGTTTTTACTCGTTAATCATCTTGACAAGCATGACAATTATCGGTAGCTCGTTTACCCTAAGAGCCGCAACTGAAAAAATCAAACAGCTTTGTCGCATTGGCTGGCACTGAGCCAAAGAAAGACTTGTCATATTATCACAATTATGCAGCGTTTTAACCACCTAAAGCTTATTAAATGTTTTAGACATGTAAATACACACAAGTACTAGTAAAACAATACATTTAGAGTTTGTAAAACACACAAGGAAGTCAAAGGCGTGCTCACACTATGCTATCCAAACTGTGCCCAGGCCCATTTCCCGGAACGTTTGAGAAGTGTAAGTGCTCTGAATCGGGCTCAGGCACGGTTCACCTGGGCAGCCCTGGCCCAGTTGGAAGAGGTGGGCCTGAGCGTGGTTCACTTGGGCTCAGGCGCGGTACGCTTACAGTGTGAGTGCAAGAGTGCCTGAGCCCGAAACTGAAAGCGAGAAGTGACTTTTAAGGGACTGTTTCATATGGATTAATTAACCATTCGTACTGTTCAATGAACGCAAACTGTCGTAGATTATTAAAGATGCGAACCCCTCACTGCACCACAGCTGCAGCTTCAGCAAACTTCCTAATTCCTGCAGCACGAGGACTTTATGATTGTTTATGAGCATCAAAAGTGGCTGATCTGTTCGGCGAAATATTAGACTGTGTTAACGCATATCAAACAACTTAACAATAAAACAAAAAAAATCTCCACTGTGCTTAGCGAGAGTGCTTACTGAGCAGCGCATCATCGATGACGTAAGCGCGCCCAGGCCCGAATGTAATGTGAGTGCGGGCCGTCGGGGGAGACGGGAGGGTGGACAAGCGTGCTTTGGCCCGGTTCAAGGCAACTGTACATAGTGTGAGTACGGCCTAACAATCCACTTAAGTATAATTTACCCATGTGTTTTATTCATATCAAATAACGTACACATTGTGAAAGTAACCATAAAGTTGAATCTATTCTTCTCTAAGTTCACCAGCCAATTACTTGTATGTATTTTGAGAGTAACTTATGAATTTACGTGCTGAATCCTGAGTGTTCTACTTTTATGAATGAGTCAAACGCACGGCCGCAAGTAAACACGGCGACTCCCATCTCACATTATAGATCATGATCATTTAAACGTTTATGTGAATTGGAATATCAGGTACCTGATGGCATGAAGAGCAAGCATGTGAATATGTTGAATTAAAATGGAAATAAACTAAATAAATTGAATACATCTGTCATACAGCGCTATTGTGGCTGCAGTGTGTCACGTGACAAACATGACGCGTCGCCATAGAAACATTAAGGGTGAATGTTCTAAAATAATAGTTGCCTAAAAAAACTTGACTCCTGGTTTCAGAATATTTTAAACCCACCAGCAAAAGGGCTAACAAAAGCAGCGGTGGTAGAGTTACTTTGAACTTTGCATTGCAAGACTAAAGACACATTTTTATTCACTCGCCTTTTTTGGATCATTTGCATCATTTTTCCATCTGTAGTCACATATAGCTACACTGCAAAAAAGCTTTTCTTTCAAAGTCATCAGATTTTTTAGATATTTGTATTGAAAACAGGCCAAAACTACTTAGTTTTTTTTCATTTTTATTATTATTATTATAACAGCTCAGGGATGAGCTTTTTTGAATAAAGGGTTGGAAAGGAATGCTTTTATTGTGTTTTTTTTATCCGATTAATTCATTATTCAAAGAAATAATCGACAGAGTAATCGATTATTAAAATAATAGTTAGTTGCAGCCCTAAAAACAATTCACTCATGTGCTAACACGTTTAATTGGAAAATAATGATATTGAGATAATCATTCTGTGATGCCGATAGTTGTTTACACAACTAGTTCAAAAGCGCAAATAGTATATCAAAGCACTGGGTACATTGGTACATTGAACATTCCATTGTAAAAAATGTCCTGATGATGAAATTTGCAATAGTGTCTGGATGCAGACTTGCAGGCATGCACTCTCAAACACATGTTCTTCCTCTGCAAGTGATGTCACTGCAAAGGCTGATTTATACTTCTGAGTCAAGCACATGTGTATGGTCCGGCACAGCCTTCATGTGATCGCATATCCCTCGCCGTGGCTGACGTGCACCTCTCAAATAATTTAACTACACGACGCAACAACACATAGTGCAAGCTCTGTGATTGGACGGCTTGGTAGCGCTGATGAGTGTGGGCAGGAAAAGTTAAAGTTGTTGCATGTGCGTTGGTTCCCGCCTTAGAATGAGCAAGTTTAAGGTACTTGTACATTAAGGTAGCGTTCAGACAAAAACAAAACACCAACGAAGAAACTCAATACAGAGGAACATAAAAACCTCACAGCCAGCTAGCGTTTCGGAAGTATTATTGCAGAGCAACACAAACAGCGCGCAGACGTATAAATGCACGGCAACGCGCAAGGCATTCACCTTGGGTCACGCTAATCACTCAACGCAGAATTATAAACTTGCCTTTGGGGGTTAAAAGTGCATACCTGATAGTGCATATCTGAGACTGCATGTTCAGTCGGTCTGTGGACACTTCTTGTAATTTGTACCCTATCCTCAGACAAAATAGAAGTGAACACTTACATCGCATGCATAAAAACTTAAGCATACTTCGGCATTTCACTACTGACCAGTTGGGCTATGAAAATAGTGTGGTGCAGGAGTTATGTCAGAAACAGGTGATTAGATTGCAGTGGGATTCCAAAAAACTTTGGGTCTCATACACTGTTAATTGCATACATTTTTCGTATTTATATACACATTTGAATTTCTCACAAAAACTTTCTGCCTAATTCACAACATGTGTACACGCATGAGTATGTTCTTAAACTTGTTTTTCTGTTAGTGGAATTGTTCTCAGGGAGATTTCTCGTCTATGCCATTACAAATTTGCATAATACACGCCCATGCCAGCTCTGTATAAGGGCTTTCTGCAAAGCGTCACTTATCCAAAGAAAATGATAAGAATTCATAATTATGGTAACGAAACAAGAGAAAAAGAACTTTAACAGTAATGAAGGTTTTGATGTTGGATGTGGAACACACTTTCTTTTTTGAATATGTGAGCTAAAATGCACTTAATTTTTCTTGACTTTAGAAAAAACTCTTGTCAAAAGAGCAGAACGCTGCGTATTTTATAATTTTAGCCATGACATTTTTTACAGTATGCTGGGCAACCACACAGTAACAATGGTTGTGAGGGTTGGCGATGCTTTTTATGCAGAGTTTTCTTTTTCCAACTTCAGCATATTTCAATTTTAGTTCTTACAACACATTTTTAAACAGTAAAACATTTACCACTTTGTAATGTTGCCCTTCCTTTTCAAAACACTTAAAATTGTTTAGGAACTGAAGACACCAAGTGATGAAGTGTTTTAAATGTAGTTTTGTCACATTCTTCCTGCAAACAAGTTCATCATATTTTGCGTTTTTAAATGCACCACACATTCTCTGTTGGAGACAAGTTGGGACTGCAGACAGGCCAGTCAAGAACCTGTATCCTTTTCCTTCACAGCCAGGACTTGTGTGCAGAATGTAATTTTGCATTGTCTTGTTGAAATATGCATGGGCATCCCTGAAAAAGAAGGAAGCATATTGTGCTCCAAAATCTTTATATACTGATTTTGTCAGACCACCGTACATGTTTCCACTGTGTGCTGGTCCATCCCAGATGCCTCCAAGTCCAGAGAAGTCAACGGCACATATGGACACTGTTAAGATAGGGCTTATTTCTGGCACAATACAGTTTTCATTGGCATTTGTGGATGTAACTATGTATTGTGGTACTTGAAAAAGGTTTGCCAAAGTAGTCCTGAGCCCATGTGGTGATATTGCTTATAGATGAATGACGATTCTTAATGTAGTGCCACTTGATTGATCGGAGATCATGGTAGTTCTTGCGCCCTTGTCCTTTAAGCACTGAAACTCCTCAATTCCTTGAATCCTTTAATTATATTATGCACTGTTGAAGGTGAAAAATCCAAATGTTTTCCTATTCTTCTTTGAGGAACATTGTTTTTAAACATTTCAATAAATTGTTGTTTTATTTACTATATTTCTAACTTCATTTGTGAAAATGTCTGTATGTACATTTCATACATACATTTGTGTGTGCAAACATGCTTAATGAATGAGACCCGTTATTTTGAGGGCTTTAGGAATGCATGATATTGTCTGTACCTTAGATCAATTGTCCAATAATTAACTTAAATATATACTTCGGTTTCATCCAGATAAGGAAAATTATGCCGATATGCCTTGCTGATAGGTTCAAGGGTTGATTACAAGCCTATAGTAACTTACTTGTCTTAAGCCCCATAATGTTATTATCTAGTTACTTATGAAAAGGATATGATTTATGAAATAGACATTCAAAACTCACATTTTCAAAATTGGTGTTTGCTGTAGATGGTGTTTTTCTTATGAATCCCATTCTAATTCCAGTACAAAAATCTCTAGGAAATCCATGACCAATTAGTCTTTTGGGTTTTAAAGACATTATTTTGCCTGTTACTGTCATGTTGTCCAAGCTTGTATAATGCTTACTGTGGACATCTGTAATGTTTTAATAGTGACATTCTTCTAAAAATGTATTGATATATATATATATATATAACATGCACAATCATCTATTTTTTTGGTTTTGTGTTTGTCTCCAGAAACGGTCCTTAGGACAGTTAGGAATGTCTGCTTTGAAGGAAAGTGCCAAAGTAGAGGAAAATGACATCTCAATGTCAAGCATCTCTCAGGACCTTTTGAACAACCAGTCATTTTCTGTAGAGGGCACTACATCAGGATCATCAGTGCATTGTCTTCACGAGACCATGGAGCTGCTGAGTGACCAAGGAGACCTCCTGTCCAGTGTTAGTTTCATGGACTCCATCTGTTCAGATGGACCAGCCAAGGCTGCTTACGTCAATGGATCCACATCACCACATATATCAGATGAAATATTGCTCGATATTTCAAAAAATGTACCAGGATTCCTTCCGAAATCATTACATGCTCAGAATTCTGTGACAACCAACGTCCACTTTGATGGAGCTGATCCACTCAGAAAAGAGGGGGAAATAACAATAAGGCAAACATTGACAGCAGAGGATGTTGAGAATAGAGGCATATGGGGCTTTGATAACGAATCTCCAGAAGCCTCAATAGATAATTATGATGATGGTAACGACCTTGGCTGGAATCCCCAACGAGAATTTATGAAGTTCTTATGGGATGACGATAATGGTCTTGATATTGAAGAAAAACTGTCACCAGTTCCATCACCCATTAACCATAAAAGAAGAGTTCCATCACCTATTGTTCATAAAAGAAGGAGACGTAAAGAGAAATTGGTGCTAAAAGTTGACCCTTCAGAGGACCCCTTCTCTGATTTGAATTTTAATTCAAAACAAGATCACCCTTGTGAAGGAAGCCCGACAGAGTTCAGTCCTGTAAAAAAGACTCGTTCTCCAAGGAAACCATCCAAACTACAGTCATCCATTGTAAAGAACACAAAATATTTCAATGGAGCTGCTGAGGCTGTCAAACACTTGTTTCCCAAACCAGCAAAAAAACCTATCAGCAAAACTCAAAAGATGGGATTGATAAGAGAAACTTTGTCATCAGATTCTGAGGAACCTACATTTTTTCAACAAAACAGCGATTTTAAAGAGAAATCACTAGTACAAAATCAAATCACATGTAGTACAGACACAACTAGCTCAAAGCCGTTCATATGCAAGGAATGTGGTCAGTGTTACTATGATCGGAGTTCACTGTTAAATCATATAAGAGTTCACCAGGACAAGGAAAAGAAACTAAATCAGTTCCATCAAATTAAAGATGAAGGTAAAGATGCAAAGTTGCAATGCCCCCAGTGTACTTTTGGAACAAACTGTCCAAACACTTTTGTGCAACACGCTAAGACCCATGAGAAGGACAAACGGTACTATAGTTGTAATAAGTGCGATTTTGTTGAAATGAATGAAGATGAACTGAGACGGCATTTGTATCATAAACATGGCGTCATTGGTGCTGATCATACTGTTTGGAGATCAGATGGATTCCAGGAGCGAAAAGTCAATAAATCACCATGTCTGAATTCCTACTCCCCTTCTTTTGAAAGAAAAGCAAAAAACAGCATTGGAAATCATGTTGAGGAAGAACAGGTATACTCGCATTCCCTCGACAGTGGTGATGAAGAACCACCTACAACTGAAGAGACGTTCTCAGTTTGCAATGTTCTTACATCATGTGCAAAACCAAAAGTAAGGTCACCAAGATTGTTAGTGAAGTTCGGTGCACCAGATGAAGACAATAACCTGTCCAATGACAAGTGTGGTCTGTTACGGAAGAAAAAACGTGTTGGTGAATCAAGACTTGACAAATCAATCCACACACTTTTATCCAGAAAGAAACGTAGAGACCAGAGTGGCTCAGAAATCAACACTCATCAGGAGCCTGCAGAAAGCAGTACAAAAGAATTTCTTGACAGTTCGCTCAATTGCGAGACCACATTCTCTGAAACTACTTCACCCCCCTCAAAATATCTGAAAAGATCAGCACATTCTAAAGAAGGGAACACTAAAAGAACTTCTAAGTTTAATGCAAATGTTACCTGCTCAGAAGATGCTGGAAACACCAATTACACGCATTTAGGTTTGGAAAAGCAAACATTGAAAAAATCGCCTTCCAAAAGGAAAATGTCAACTCCATTTCACAATATGCAAGGTCAAGACATTCTTCTAGATTTCCCGAAATGTAGGCAGAAATTTAAAAAACCTCAAGCATCTAGGAGGAGAAAAGTACTGATCAATAATTCTGACATTTTGAGTGTTTCTAATGATGCTCTTGGACCTAAAGAATGTGAAATTGACAAGAATGCTAATGCTCGATTTGTGAAAAGACGGTCTTCATCTTCAAAGGCGAGTCTTGGTGCCTCAACTGGTCACTTTGAGAGAAATCACAGTTCTCTAAGGGTGTTTTCTGTCAAAGATGAATACAAGGATGAAGAGATCTCAGAGCCGATCACAGCTGTAAAGCTTGAACCGAGCTCAGATGTTGAGGCCGATTTGAAGGCTTGTCCATACTGTCCTGCTGTATTTGAGTCAGGAATTAGCCTCTCTAATCATATAAGAGGTCATTTGCACAGAGTTGGCCTGAAAGTACGCCGTGCTCCAGTTAAATCTGCAGTTAAAGTAGCTTCTGACAAAGTACCTCCAGTTCGACGACAAGCACTGCCACAAGTCAAAACAGGTGACAATTTTAATTTACTTCACTGACTTTCTTGCTGTACTTCTGTTGAGTTTTCAATTTCAGTTTTTATTTAATTTAATTAAATTAACCATACTCTCATAAAGGAAGATTCATTGTTAAAGGGTTAGTTCAAAAGTTTTTATTTACTTATCCTCATGTTTCAAACCCCTGAGGCCTTCAATTGTCTTCATAATACAAATTACAGTATTTTAGATGAAATTCGAGAGCTCCCTCATCCTCCATAGACAGCAATGGTCCAGACTCATTCCAGAGAAATACCAAAAACATTGTAAAAAAAACAAACATGTGCCTTCAGTGGTTCGGTTTTGTGTTATTATTGTGTTACACTATTACAGTACCACTGGTGCTGCCACAAGGACAAAAGAAGCATCAAGGAGTGCATCAAATGCACACATAAGTACGCGTTGTGTCACACCATCTCTTAACATTTAATCCTAAACAACTTTGAGGGATACAGACACCATCGTTGATGCTAAGCGTTTATTCTTGTTGCTTAGATATAGAAGGCAAAGCGTGCAGTATGACGCATCAGGTGAGCAACTCCTTTCATCAACACGAATGATCACATTCGTCTGATTTGCTTAAACCAAAGTGATGCTATATTTTACAAGCAAGGATTCTGACACACCAACATGCAGCAGATGCTTTACAAAAGTTGCGTGTAAGTGGGGAAGCGCGTCAAACGTACAAAATTTGAGGGCTCATAGAATCAACTTAAAGGCAGAGAAATGCAGATGTCTTTGACAGTTTGCGACATCATCTGGCACTTTCAGCGACTATGTTTACATGGACATGAATACTCAGATTTTAATATGATTAAGACAATACTTACAATTAAGAGTTTACCATGTAAACAGCAATTTTTGATTACTTTAAAGGACCACAGACACAGGTGTCACGAAATGCGGAGGTTTTTTCTTTCCATTCAATATCAAATCCCATTAAAACAACACCTTACTCATAAGTCCTTACTTCATATTCTCATCTAATACCTCAGTTTGTCATAGGGGCCATGAATGAAATGTTCCTGAATGAAAGTGTAGCTGCTGAGCCGCAGTTAAAGTAAAAAAAAATGTATTACATGAAACTCTGGAGGAAACATGGATAGCGTGGTGATGCAATGACGTTAATGGATCTATGTGATATAACATGTAACACGAAATTATAAAAGGAACATTCAAAAAACAACTCATGTAAACACCTTAATCATATTATTGTCTTATTTAGATTAAGGCATATCATTTGATTACTGATGTCCATGTAAACGTGGTCACAAGCCCCAACCCTAGAAAAAGGTGTTCACTAATTTTGATGACAGCCTTTCCACAGGTTAGTAGTAAGATATTGTAATGTTAATTGCATAATGCAAATCTTGCATTCATGCTAACAAATGAATGAACAAAAGAGATATATTAATGCAATTCAAGTATATAAAATATGAATTGATGCATACTTTAAACGTATTATAAATATATAATTATATTGTTCAATTATAATAATTAAAATAGTTTTTGTCAAATATTTTGTGGCTCAAAAGTATCAGTTCAGGCACCGTTTTGGCATCGGTATCGTTTTAAAAGTATAAATTTAGCACCGGTATCGAAATAACCCAAAACGGTACCCAACCCTAGCTGGAACTGTTGAGTAAAAAAAATTGTTTTAGCTGTATGTACTCATTCTTGATAAAGTTTTCGAGCCACTGAAGACACATGGAAAATTTTGAAAATGTATTTTGGTAACTTTTTGGACTTTGAACAAGGTGAGACCACTGCTGTCTATGGAGGATCGGAGGGCTCTCGGTTTTTATCTTAAATATATTTTAGTATTTATTCTTAAGATCAGTGTTGGGCGCGTTGCTTTAAAGAGTCATTAGTTATAGATACTAGTTACTTCTCAGGAATAGTAACTGAGTTAGTAACATAATTATAAAAGTAACTAATTACCAGGGGAAGTAACTGTTAAATAAAAAAAAGAATTAGTCAAATAACTGTAAAATAAATATTAAACATTGAAGACTATTCTACACTATTTTAATGTTGTAACGTAGTGCTTATATTTCAAGTTTGCAAAAGCTACGTTTGAACTTGTTGGATTTGCCATCGGTCTGACTCCTGGTCCTTGGTGTCTGCGACTGACTGTGCGTGTGCTTGTGTGAGAACACTCGCGCTACTCTGCCTCTGATTGGCAAACAATAGATATGTACGCTATCTACGCCAATCATCACGTTGTCAGTTACACCACGTTCACAGACACACCAATCATTATCACTGGTTGGTTATGTGTCCCAGCCTCAAACACACACACACCCCAGAGAAAGAGTGATCCCATGGCTGAGAGAAATGCTGCTCGCATGAAAACCGCTTCAGTTTTTTTTATAGTAACTCGCATTTTATTGTTAGTAACACCATTTATTTATAGTGCCGTTATTCCCATCACTGCTTAAGATGAACGAAAGTTTTAGGCATTTTGAACGACATGAGGATGGTCATTTTCGGGTGAACAATCACTTTAGTTTACACTCCGACAAGTGAACATTATTTACATAATTTCCTTTAAACTCGCATGTGAATTGATGCTGTTGGTTTACAATGGAGAGAATGAACACACTTGCTGTATTGTTCAACAAAATCATACTTGTATCCTGGATAGTAATGCAATAGCATTAGCTCATGTGTGAGTTCAATTTTAACTGTTGTGATCACGCTCAAGATGATATATTTTTTTTTATGCTGAAGCATAATGTGAATTTACAATGCTATAGTGAGGGAAATTTTTTCAATTCTATTACTCAAATATATTGGCTAACAGTTGATGATAAATTGATCTTTATGTTGTCCAGATTTGAAGTTACTAATGTATAAACATAACGCATAAATCAATAGTGAAAAGTGTTTACATCTATATAATTTGTTTATTATTTTATTTAAATAAATAATATGTGCTCTATCCAGAGTGATCTTTCACTTCGAGTCATTTTTTTCCAGAAGCCACCATGCTGGTCACATTTATTTAGTTTGTTTACATTCAGAAAAGTTGTTGTAATGGAAGAACAAAGCAGATCTAAAAGGGACAGTTTATCCAAAAATGAAAATTCAGATTTTTTGAGATTGTTAGTCGTATAGCACTATTTTACATCTTGTATGTCTATAGTATTATTTTTCTTAGTATAGAAACACAATAGTATTAATTTTTGTTAATTGCCATACAAAATGTTGTGGTGTAAGCTAGAATTCAGGCTGGTGTAGACTATCTAGGTCTGGACAAATTGGCTTATAATAAATAAGCAAATGTTGTAAATAAAGCTGATTTCAAATGGTTTCTTTGTTGCCTTCTGATCCTGACAGAGGAGGACACGTCCCAGACGGATCATCCGGCAGAGCTGCCCACTGACTGCCAGCAGACAGAGCTCATCTGTCCTCTCTGTAGGGAGTGGTTTGACAATAGGACTGGGCTGTCCAATCATGTGAGAGGCCACCTGAAGCGACTGGGCAAACCCACTTCCACCGCCTCCAAATCTCCAGTGATCATATTGAAAGAATTGATGCGCGATAAGAAACAGTTTCAGCTAAAGCTGCAGGTTCTTGAAAAGAAGTGTCGCACCACCAATGCTTTCTATCCTGTCAGGCTGAGTAACGGACTGACCTTTGCATCCACTGTCAAACGACAAAAAGATGACAAGGAGGAGAAAAAAAGGTTAGAGATTAATAAAGGCTCACCACCAAGCGATCTGATTGGTATATTGAAGAAAAGAAGAGCCCACGAAGAGGCCAAAGCAAAGCATCAGTCCCTCACGGCAAAAAAGGCTCTTTCTTTATCTTCAGGGAAAGACTGTGGCCTTGAAATTCACACTTGCAAAGCAGTGCCAAGTTCACCAGGAGGTAAGGTTTCGTTTGTTTCAGTGTCACCTGTAAAAAAAAGCTCATTTGAAAAGCCAAACAATGCAAAATGAAAGTTTTGTCACTTCACGTTCTTATATTTGAACAAACTCTCATGCTTTCATACATGAAACTGAGGGAAAAAATAAGTTATATATATATATATATATATATATAAGCATTTGAGTAAATAATGACAAAAATTATCATTCAAAGGTGAACTTTGTTTTAAAATTTAGATTTGATAATTAATAAATAATAAATAATTTAAGCTTCAAATGTAAATGTATAACTTTTTTGACTATAGCAAAAAAAATGAGTCTCTGTCTTATAGGTTTAAAAAAAATCATGTAAATGATGACAAAATTATTATTCTTATGGGTGTTTAAAAGATGAATATTCTCTTATGATTAGTCAATAATGGATATATTAAATAAAAATGTTTTTTTATAGGAAAAATGTAATCTAGGGTGACACGGTGGCTCAGTGGTTAGCACTGTTGCCTCACAGCAAGAAGGTCGCTGGTTCGAGCCCTGGCTGATTCACCTGAGCCTGGGCCAATTGGCATTTCTGTGTGGAGTTTGCATGTTCTCCCCTTTTTTGTGTGGGTTTCCTCTAGGTGCTCCGGTTACCAAAGATATGCGGTACAGATGAATTGAATAAACGAAATTGGCCCGTAGTGTATCAGTGTATGTGTGTGAATGTGGGAGTGTAGGGATATTTCCCAGTACTGGGTTGCAGCTGGAAGGGCTTCTGCTGTGTAAAACATGCTGGATAAGTCGGCGGTTCATTCCGCTGTGGCGACCCCTGATGAATAAAGGGACTAAGCTGAAGGAAAATGAATGAATATGTAAATATTTCTGAATGTTTTTAAAAATGGTTATCATATTTTTTGTTAGGCTTCTATAAAATGTAGACTGATCACAACTAAATGATCTGCTGATGAGAGTCTTGTTGACCCTGAGGAGTGCATGAATTCCTTATAGCAGGCGCTCAGCTGTGTTTCTGGAGATCTACCTGCCTGCAGAGTTCAGTTCCAACCTTGATCAAACACAAATAAAACCAACTATGTAGGATCTGAAGGAGCATTTGGTAATTAAAGACAGGTGCATTTAATCAAGGTTGCAGCTGAACTCTGCAGGAAGATAGACCTCCAGGAACAGTGTTGGGCACCCCTATCTTACAGCATCTGTAATGACTGTATATGTTTAATCTTAAATGTTCCTTTTTACAGAGAAAGGTGAGCACAAAAGAAATGTGTGTGTGCACTGTAATGCCAGCTTCCACAGTGGAATAAGTCTCTCCAATCATCTGAGGGGATATTCGCAAAGAAAGAGAAAAGCTCTTCAAGATGGTGCTAGTATGTAGATTTTTTTCGTCCTCAGTATATGCTTCTTATTCAGACCTTATTTGTAAATGAATGTCATCATTTTTCATTTCATACAGCTTTTATACAGCTTTCCTCTGTGCCAATTTCTCAAAAATATAATTAAAGTAACTTGCAGTCAAAGAGTCATTATATTATTTAGGCACTAATCCACATGAGCCCAGCGGACAAACAACAAACAAGAGTCTTTTTTTTTTTTTTTTGCCAAACGATCAGTCGTTTGCAGAAAATGATTCATTGTAGAAATATTATCATAGAAATATAAAGTTCTCACTTACAGTCTGATCACATGTGGGCATGCTAATACAGGTAAAATAGAGTAAACGCTCATTAGTTGATTCGTTATGTTTTGATAGGTCAAAAGCATATGTTGTGCTTTTGTAAAATGCCCGGTGGTATTGTTTCTGATACAAACATTGTTTATTATTGCAGCTTTGGACTGTAAACAGAGAAAGCAGAGAGCAAGACCTTGGTCAAAGAAGAAAGCCTACTCGCTGATGCACAATCCAGAGGAAATCTATAGACTTACTTGCAGGTAACCTCTATATTATAAGTGCATATATAATGTATTAGAATATACAAGGATGGAACAAATTAACACTTTAAAATTCTCAATTTCTACAGATTTACTGCATTTTTTGTTATTCTATTAGGGTATTATTCTAAATAAAAAAATAAATAAATAAAGGGCATCTATGGTAAAAAATATCTACTTTTCAAGCTGTTTGGACAGACATATGTGTAGGTATAGTGTATATACAGTCATATTGGGGTGATATAAACACACCCAGTCCTTTTTTTTTTCAATTTAACAACATACAAACGGTGGACCAATTGGAACGGTTTTGAGACCAACCTCAACATGACGTAGAAGTGCAGTCCCCCCGCCCACCGAATTGATTGACAGCTGTGTATTAACATGTCTCCATAGTAACGTGTATAATCAAATTAACAAGACAGGACATGCGCAAAGCAACCGGGAATAAAAGGTCTGTCTTGCTAGGATCATCAACCATCATCAAATGTGATCAAGAGTGAGTTTTACAAGTTTAAAACAGTGGTGTAAAAACAGTGCATGTTTGTAATGAATTACAGCGATTTACTTCAGCTTTACTTTATCACCACAAACGCGTCAATACAATTCTAAAAGAAGATGCTTCAATCCCGGTTTGTGGACGTTAAATCAGGTTTATTTTGTACATTAAAGTAACAGATATCCATACAGCAGTGGATTTTAACCTGTATCCTGTCACATTTGCATGCAAAAGAGTGCAAAGCTAAACGTGCGCTGTCTGTGTGTGTGCGTGTTCGCACTGTGTGTGTGTGTGTGTGTATTTGTGTGTGCACGTAAATATTGTAACAACATCGTGTGACTCATCGTTGCAACTCCACAATATGTGCATCAAATACTCATTGGTAAAGTTCTTACTGTAGTATTTCTCACAAACGTTATGTGAAATCAGCTTCCTTCTTGTCTGACTGTCTGTTGTCTGACACTGCTGAGGGAGGAGATTAAGGCACAAGTCACAAAAAAACGCTACCTGATGGTTAGAGCTATAAAATAGAAACTTATGAAAGGTATAATAAAAAATCTGATGAGTGTTTTGAGCTGAAACTTTACAGACACATTCTGGAGACACAAAAGACTTTTATTAAATCTGGAAAAAGTGGTAACCTAGGTGCCCTTTAAAACATTTGTTTTGCTTTATAAATGACAATTTGTTAGAGTAACATTTCATTTGGTTTGATTAAGCACAACGGTTATTCCGCCAGTGATTGATTTCTTAACTCTTCGTAAGTAAAAGGTTTGGTATTTTGGTTTGGTAAACGTATTATCACATGGTATTAAAACATGGTATTATTTTGTAATTTTACACAAAATACAAAAAATGCTCTAAATGACATTAGGAAGACAATGGAAGAAATGTCATCAGTAGTTGATGTAATAAATAAAAAATTATGCTTAAAGGGGTAGTTCACCCAAAAATAAAAAATGTGTTATGATTACTCACACTCATGCTGTTCCAAACCCTTGAGACCTTAATTTGTCTTCATCTTAGGAACACAAATTAAGATATATTTAGGGGAAATCTGAGCGCTTCTTCATTCTCTATAGACAGCAATTATTTCAAAAGTCCAGAAAAATAACAGGTCATATCCTAAAACCAGCCCATGTGCATACCTGTCAACTCTCCTGTTTTACCCGGGATTCTCCGATATTTTACAATTCTATCCCGCTTTCATCTCGAAAAGGTATTTTCCTGTATTTGTCCCGTATTTTCAATCTTTCTATGAAGGGTGGCAATAAACATTAAAGCGCAACCCATACTGCCAAACCACCAGGGTGCGCCCCTTGCTCTTAAAAGTGAATCTGTTCTATGCTTTCATTTTATTTTGGCATGAAAACACTTTGAAATAAATATAAAAATGGTGGGATTCCCTTCCTTTCCATTACAGGTGCCGTTGTCCCCCATATGCAATCCTCAGAACAGTCAGTTGATGTAGCGGTGCGTGACTGTCAGACGCGCTCCATACTGATAAATAGATACTGTTTCCCACACAGATTCTGTACACGTGATTTGAAGTGACGCGAAAGTGGAAACTCTGGGTTTTGGGTGCATGTTTGAACAGATATATACACGTAATACTAATAACGTCTAAACATGTCGATCTCAGTGGGTTTTCTTTTAAACACAACAAATTTTGTTTTAAATGAGCATAAAGTTAGGAAAGCAATTGATATCCCTTATTTTCACATCCAAATGTTGACAGATATGCCCATGTGTCTTCAGTGGTTCAAATTAAATATTATCAAGCTACAAGAATACTTTTGTATGCGTACAAAACTAAAACAACAACAGTGTCACTATAAGCCACACGTATACCTTGGATGCTCCTGTGATTAATTTCAAGCAGAGGAAGTTGTGCACGAATATTCTGGGTATACAGCACAGAGCAATCTCAAGAATGCGAGCAATATACTGACACTGAGGAAGAGAAACTGTTGAATAAAGTAATTATTTTTGTTTTATGTGCACACAAAATTTTTCATAAGGTGCATCCCAAATCGCATACTTATGCACTATTCTACACCATTTTGTAGTACAAATAGTGTAAGTAGTGCGTTCACACTGAAAACTACAAATAATAAGTGCACTTTGAATACCTGAATGATGCACTTATTTAACCGTTAAAATAAAGTGTGGAATGATGGACACTTCACGCACTCAACGGCGGCTGCTTTGCTCATGTAGCAGAAGGGTCACAGCTATCGGCCACTCATGTTGGATTACTTTATTTATTTTGGAATGTGAAAGCAAAATTACGAGAGTGATTATACTGCCTCCTAATGGTGAATGCGGTTATACTCAGGGCAGGTTTTATTTGGTAGTTTGGTCATTCATTTTACTAATTTGGCAACCATCAAAAGTCATCAGAGAAACGGTTTGAATTTCCGCTTAGTAAAAAAACAGTGCTCCATTTGGGACGACACTACGTTCATATAGTATGCTGTTGAGTGTGTAAGTGCATAAGTGCAAAGTGTGACATTTGGGACGCAGCTATAGATTTGATAATATTTTGATTAAAACACTGAAGACACATGGACTATTCTGATGATGATTATTATAATTTTTTTTAAGTTGGGTATCTTGCTGTCTATAAAGAATGAAGGAGCTTGATGTTTAGGTTTCATGTAAAACATCTTAATTTGTATTCTAAAGATGAACAAATGTACGAGAAGTTTAGAACAACATAACTGAGTAAATAATAACATGATAAAAAATTTTTTTTTACTATAAATCATAAAACTAGAGAAACTGAACATTTACAAGGGGTCTCCTAATTTTTTCCCATAGCTGTATATTATATACAGTTGAAGTCAAAATGATTAGCCTCCTGTAATTTTTTTTTCTTTTTCAAAATGTTTCCCAAATAATGTGTTTAACAGAGCAAGGAATTTTTCACAGTATTTCCGATAATATTTTTTTCTTCTTGAGAAAGTCTTGTTTTTATTTTGGCTAGAATAAAAGCAGTTTTAAGGCCATTTTAAGGTCAGTATTATTAGCAATATTTTTTCAGTTGGCTACAGAACAAACTTATCATTATACAATGATTTGCCTAATTACCCTAACTTAACCCAGTTAAGTCTTTAAATTGCACTTTAAGCTAAATACTTTGTACTGTACTACTTACTTACACTCACCGGCCACTTTATTAAATACACCTGTTTTGTTAACGCAAATTTCTAATCAGGCCAGCTGATAGAAAGGCAACAGTAACTCAAATAACCACTCGATACAACCTAGGTATGCAGAAGAGCATCTCTGAACACACAACATGTCAAACTTTGAGGCAGATGGCCTACAGCAGCAGAAGACCACACCAGGTGCCAATTCTTTCAGCTAAGAACAGGACACTGAGGCTACAATTCGCTTAGGCTCACCAAAATTGGACAATAGAAGATTGGAAATACGTTGCCTGGTCCGATGAGTCTTGATTTCTGCTGCGACATTGAGATGGTAGAGTTAGAATTTGGTGTCAACAACATGAAAGCATGGATCCATCCTGCCTTGTATCAACGGTTTAGGCTGCTGGTGGTGGTGTAATGGTGTGGGGAATATCTTATTGGCACACTTTGGGCCCATTAGTACTAATTGAGCATCTTGTCAACGCCACAGCCTACCAGAGTATTGTTGCTGACCATGCCCATCTCTTTATGACCACAGTGTACCCATCTTCTGATGGCTACTTCCAGCAGGTTAACGCACTATGTAATAAAGAGCAAATCATCTCAGACTGGTTTCTTGAACACGACAATGAGTTCACTGTACTCAAAAGGCCTCCACAGTCACCAGATCTCAGTCCAATAGAGCACCTTTGGGTGTGGTGGAACGGGAGATTCGTATCATGGATGTGCAGCCAACAAATCGGCAACAACTGCGTGATGCTGTCATGTCAATCTGGATCAAAATCTCTGAGGAATATTTTCAGTACCTTGTTAAATCTATGCCTTAAAGGGATTGAGGCAGTTCTGAAGGTAAAAGTGGGTCCAACACGGTACTAGTATGGTGTACCTAATAAAGTGGCCTGAAGAGTGTGTATACTGTCATCATGGCAAAGATAAAATAAATCAGTTATAATAGATGAGTTATTAAAACTATTATGTTTAGAAATGTGTTGAAAAAAAATCTCCTTTCCCTTGAACAGAAATTGGGGGAAAATATACAGGGAGGCTAATAATTCTGACTTCAACTATATATTTTTCATTTCTTGTTTTTTCCACATCTGTCAGTACATAATTGTAATCAAGTGTGTAATTATTTGCACATGCAGGTTTTGTGATCTAGTCTTCCAAGGCCCTCTGTCAGTGCAGGAGGACTGGATCAAGCATTTACAGAGGCACATCATGAATACCGCTGTACCGCACACAGGGGCAGGGATGGTGGAAGTCACCTCCTTCCCTGAGGACTATTGCCCCAACACAGTACCACACGCACAACCCTCAGTGATGCAAACATCCTCATGAGCCCAGGAATGCACACAGCTCGTCCTCGGAATATCACTTGTGTAAATTGTTTCGGTTCCCATTGAAATTTTTTATCCGCCATCTGTAAGGGACTTTTAATCTCGATGAGGATCTTATCACAGGTCGCCTTTTAGATATTGTTACATTGTGCTGGTGTTGTACATGGTCAAATAACGTACGGACGGTGAGGGAATTTGAGATTACAGTGGAACCCGCCGCCAAACACAACCTTTACCTCAGATTCTTCTCATGTTTAATCTGTCAATACAGATTTATGCTCTACAAAACCTGAAATAGTTTTCTGTATGTGGATTTTACAACAAGCCATTTTAATTTGAGCATCAACATTATTACCATGATGATATTTGGAAGTTGCACATATGAGGCGTATGTGTACCATTTAAGTGTATGGATTTACTTGATTCAGAAGTTTGACTCCTGCGAACACATCAGTCATTATGTGAAACAACCCGTTTTTATTGATATTTAGCAGACGGTATGCATGTCATTACTCCCTGTTTACACCATTTCCGTTTTGGTTTTGATTTTTATCTGCGGTCTGTAAGTTTACCACGTGTGCAAAAAAGCAAAAACAACAAAAAAAAAACATTAACTGTTACTCGTGTAGGCCATTTTTTTTTTTTTTTTACCGTTCCAAATTTTTTTTCTGTATAAACCTTTTTAGGTAATTTATGTGAAAAATGTAAATCGGTATAAACATTTTTGCTGTTGAGAATAAAATGTTTTTGTCGTCCAACTTGGTAAGTTATGAGCTTGACTATTCAGAGCTTGAGCCACATAAAATACATAATTAAAAAGAATAGCAGTCATTTTCCACACACGTTTATTAAATATCAGTAAATGTGCTAGTTGCAACTTAATTTAGCCCTCTAAAGCATGAATTACTCTGGAATTACTAACTAATCTAGGAACAACAAAAAAGTACTGCTTAAAATGTCACTAAATGCAGTATTTAAATCTCATAGTTAAATAGAAACTGAGGCGTATAACTGCAAAAAGGTCCACTTTTTGAGAAAAAAGAACCACCTCTTTCACCAGGCTGACTACGGGCCTGTATAAGGGAATGCTTTGCAAAAAGAAGGCCCCGCCCCCTACTCAATATACTGTTTCTGTTGCAAGTACATAAACTGAAAGTCTCTGCAACTTCTGCTTCATGCAGACTTTAAGCAATAATTTCAAAATACATTGCGGTGGCTGAGAGAGCTTAACGTGCTGCAATTTAATAACACGTGGCAATACAAAACAAACGCCAGCAAATTGAGAAAATATCTTCATCTGTTTGACAGCACACATGTTGCAAATCTTCACAACGCATACACATAAAAAAAAACATGCTGAATTTTCACACAACGCAAACAAATTCATAAAATGCGCTACATTTTCTCACAACACATTCAAACAGTGCGGAACACAATGGAAATGTTTCTAGGGGACCCTAAAACAAGACAGACCTGGATGATTAGGTTATGGTTTTTTAGACTAATAAAATACAAAAGACAAGGTAATCAGGATGTTCAAATAAACAAACAAAAACTTCCCTTTCAAAGGCGTTTTTTTGTAATTGCACGCATTTTCTTAAATTGCAGCACGTTTAGCTCTCTCAGCCACCGCAATGTATTCTGAAATTATTGCTTAAAGTCTGCATGAAGCAGAAGCTGCAGAGACTTTCAGTTTATGTACTTGCAACAGAAACAGTATATTGAGTAGGGGGCGGGGCCTTCTTTTTGCAAAGGATTCCCTTATACAGGCCCGTAGTCAGCCTGGTGAAAGAGGTGGTTCTTTTTTCTCAAAAAGTGGACCTTTTTGCAGTTATACGCCTCAGTTTCTATTTAACTATGAGATTTAAATACTGCATTTAGTGACATTTTAAGCAGTGCTTTTTTGTTGTTGCTAGATTAGCTAGTCAGATGTCATCATAATCACACTTTTTGATGTACTAAAAATATTTCCTAAAATTTGCAATAAAGAAAAATTAAAACAAGACAAATTTTTATTAGAATCTGTTAGTTTTAAACTGTAGCCTACTGTCATTTATTAGACGAAAAACAAACTGGCCAGCACATTCAACTGTCCTCAGTCTCAATTTGGCCATTTTCAGCAAAAAAAATCATTAAAACATAATAACAACAACAATAATAAAACAATAACAATGAATTCTTCAGAATTTTTCTAGCCTATTTGGTAAAAAAACAACAATAGCCAAAATCTATTCAAATTATAGTCCGCTTCTGGTGCTTCACACCTTTTTATTGCTCATTTTTATTTCAGGAATAAGGGCCAAGATTTAGAATAAAAGTTACCTGTAAAATGTTTTCTCTGTTTAAAAACAATACAGTAGTGAAAGATGACTTCTTTTACATCAGATTATAGTCCCACAGAAGCAACAGCCGGCAGTGGATTCCGCTTGGTCTTAAAGCTTTTTTTGATGGGTTATTTTCATTATTTATGTTGGCATAGCAGTCAAAATAGGACAAATGAGCTTATGTATGGGACAAATTCTGGACATTTGTCAGTGAGGGGTGGGTCTTCCGAACCCCCTGAACCACCCCTGGTTACAGGCCTGAAAAGTTAGAACACGTTTTATGCTTATAAACATGTTTTTAATAGAATTTTGGCTGTAAAAGCGCACCTACAGGTGTTTCAGGCGTAGGTCAGATTTTCCAGGTCATATATAATATATGCTATAGTTAAATACTTTGAGCTTCCTGATCACGTCATCTTTTGAATCAAAACAGCAATAACATTGGCAGTTCATCAAACTATATGATAGACTGAGCATATCATAGGCTGTATAACAGTTTGCAAAGCATCCAGGGCACAGTGGCACACAGCACTGCATGCAGATGTTTTGCACTTTTCTTTTGGTGGTTCACTTAAGTGGACATGGTTAATAAGACTAAACTAGTTATAAACTAGTTATCTGAAATCAAATGTAAAAAAGTAAATGAGCAATATTAGTTACTTCATAATGTTTGAGGAAATAATAGAAGGAATGACAAAATGGCTGCAGTGGTCAACAAGTGTGGCTGTCATGTCATCCATCTTGGATTTAAAGGAAAATAATTTGCAGTTACAATGACTGACCACTAAAAAAAATGTAATGGAATGGTGCAGCAGAGAGCATGCATAGGCTAATATGCAGTCTCATCTAAGAAAGCATTGCATTTAGGAGAAATATAATTATGTAATATGTATTCATAGGAATGTAGGAATATATGTATTATGTATTCATAGAAATATATTTCTAAATGCACAGTCATGCACTGAAATCAACATCAAGGTAAGGTAAATAATTATTTCTTGGCTTTTTTTTGTCACAACCCTACTGTAAAATTTTTATATATTTTTTTTATATTTCACAAGTGATGTTTAACAGAGCGAAGATTTTTTTCAACATGTTTTTAAACAGTAGTTTTAATAACTTATTTCTAATAACCAATTTATTTAGTCTTTGGCATGATGGCAGTATATTTTGCTAGTTATTTTACAAGATGCTAGTATTCAGCCTAAAGTGCAGTTTAAAGGCATAACTACACTGTAAAAAAAAATCTGTAGTTTTATAGTTTATTTCCGACAGCTGGGGTGCCGGAAAAAAATTAAATAATAACGGCCGTTAAATTACAGAAATTTACTGTAAAGTAACAGAGATTGAATTACAGAAATTTAACTTTAAGGAAATGTCTGCAATTCAATGTCCGTTATTTTACAGTAAATTTCTGTAATTTAACGGCCGTTATTTTACGGGTTTTTCCGGCACCCCAGCTGTCGGAAATAAACCATAAAATTACGGATTTTTTTTTTACAGTGTAGGATAATTTAGGCAAGTTTGGTTAATTAGGTATGCCATTGGACCAGCGTTTTGTTTTGTAGCCAATCGAAAAACCATATTCCTCAAGGGGGCTAATAATATTGACCCTATTTATTTATTTTTTTAATGTAAAATTTTTTTGTAGAAAACGAAGTGTTAAACGTCACTTGGGAAATCTTTGCAAAAACAAGAAACATTTTACAGGAGACCTAATAATTTTGCGTTAAACTGTATGTACGCTACCTGACAAAAGTCTTGTCGCCTATCCAAGGATAGGAACAACACATAATAACTTGACTTCTAGCTGATCGCTTGGTATCAAAAGTGGTTTATATGAATGGCAAAGGCCTGTAGATTACACTTATTTTGAAAAAATAAAATATGATCATGCCTTGATTTTTTTATTATTTACCGTAATGTCTGACTTTGCTGAGACAAAAGTCTTGTCACTTAAAAGAAATAATGTACAGTATAGAATATAAAGTCATGGTACAGTGGAAAAGAATTATTATTGTGTATGACTCGCATAAGCTTGGAGGACTGCATCCATGCATCTCTGCAATGACTCAAATAACTTTATTAATAAATTCATCTGGAATGGCAAAGAAAGCATTCTTGCAGGACCTCTAGAGTTCATCAAGATTCTTTTGGATTCATTTTCAATGCCTCCACCTTCATCTTATCCCAGACATGCTCAATAATGTTCATGTCTGGTGACTGGGCTGACCAATCCTGGAGCGCCTACTTTGCTTTCAGGAACTTTAATGTGGAGGCTGAAGTATGAGAAGGAGCGTTATTCTGCTTAAGAATTTGCCCTCTCCTCTGGTTTGTAATGTAATGGGCAACACAAATGTCTTGATACCTCAGGCTGTTGATTTTGCCATCCATTCTCCAGATCTCTGGCACACCCCCATACTGAATGTAACCTCAAACCATGATTTTTCCTTCACCAAATGTGACTGATTTATGTGAGAATCATGGGTCCATGCGGGTTCCAATAGGTATTTTGCAGTATTTATGATGATTGGAACACAGTTCAACAGATGATTAATTGGAAAAAATCTACCTTCTGCCACTTTTACAAATGATCAACTAGAAGTCAAGTTATTATTTGTTGCTCTTACAACTGGGATCAACGCCAAGACTTTCGTCAGGTAGTGTAGTATAAAACATGTATTGCTTGGGATCATTTTAAAATATTTTAGCATTTAGCAAGAAAGGCTGTTTCTATATTTCTCCTGTTGTGGTCTGACAAAGAAAAAAAGGACATGTAGAAACAAAAGTGTGTAAAAATATAAAAAATTAAGAATAATTTTTATCACTTTGAATGTCTTCAAAATAAACACTGAATTACTAGTGTTATTGTGATAAATATAGAACAAAAAACCCCTCTTCAATGAGGCAACTCTACAGTCACGTGAAAGTGTCTAAGGCAAATTATTCAACAGCTTTAACTACGAGCATGTTTATCAAGATCTAGAAATTTCTAGGGGCAACAACAGCAAGACCAAAAGAAGGGGGTGGGCAACAATACATGTGAAACAAGGCAGACAAGCTGAAACGCGTGTGCATGCTAAAGTGTATGCAAAATCTTGAAACTGCTCAAGCAAAGTGTGCAGGTTTGATAGGCCAAAAATACAAAACAGACATCTTATAACTACACTTTTAATTGAATATTTTTGCATGTATTGTTTTTTGTAAATATCAAAAGTTTATCGAGTTGCTTGTTAAAAACAACATACTGTTGCACTCTAAGTGTATTCAAATGTAGTTCATACACAAAATTTTATAACAAAAACAATCAGAGAAATAAAAATAAGACATCAACAATTACATGCCAGAGGGTCAATGTTCTTCGAAAAGCATGTACATCTTCTAAGACACATTTTAAATAACACGGCAAAAGTAAACCACGTGTATCTTTATAAGATCACTGAGTTTTTTTTCTAATCATGTGAACATGGCGTACATCCTCTCCCATCTGGCAGTTTTTAGTCCTTGATATGCCTCTTATCAGCACAATACAGCAAAAACTCTTCATATGCTTTCTTTTTAACAAAGCGAATACAAAAAACGTGCATTCTCTGACTCGAAAGCGTGTTGCAATATTGCCGTTGTTGCTAAAGTTAAACTTTCATCATGTCATTTATCGTGTCAGATCATGCCTATTGGAGTGCATCAAATGTTAAGAAGCGCTGCTCCTAAACATGCTGAAATTATCTAAAGAACACCATGTTATGTATAATGCTGTAAAAACAATGAATGTGTTCCTAAGTTGGATCTGTTATTATAATAAAAACAGTTAAAGACCTTATTAAAAACTGAAACTTAGGAGAACTACTGACCTATAAACCAGGAGCATCCAAACCTGCTTCAAAAAGGGCATCTGTCCTGTAGAGTTCTCTGGTTAAACAGCTAATCAAGCACTTCAGGTTTATTAGAAATTCCTAGACAAGTGTCTTGGAGCTAAACTCTGCAGGGCATTGGCCTTTCTGAAGCACTAATGGATTTCCTTGTTTTAAATAATTAAATGGATAGTTCACCTCAAAAAAAAAATTCTGTCATCATTTGCTCATCCTCTGCTTGTTCCAAATCTGTTTGAGCTTCTCTTGAATACAAAGGAAGATACACTGATGAATGTTGGACGGCCACTGACTTCCATGTTTTTTTTTTTTTTTCTAATATGGATGTCAATGACCTGTTTGTTCCCAAGATTCTTCAGAATACCTTGCTTTGTGTTAAACAGAAGATTTAAATTCTTAAATGTTTAGAACCAATTGAATGTGAGTACATAGTGAGTAAATGTTGTTGTTTTTTTTGGTTGAACCATCCCTTTAAAGCAGGGTATCCAATCCTTCCCCTGGAGGGCCACTGTACTGCTTATTTAAGTTCCTACTATAATTGAATATATCTGAACAAGCTAGTAAAAGTCTTACTAGGTATACCAGAAAATTCCAGAAAGGCACGTTGGGGCAATTTGGACCTAAAATCTACACTACTAGTACCTCTACAGTATGGTTATTCTGAAATCCTTAGGGATTTTGACATTTTAGTGACAGGCGAATTTAGTTTCCCCAATTGACATTTCTAGAACTACAATGGTTCCCAGTTCCTGTGGTGGGAAAAACAACAAAAACCCAATAGTTTTAGGAACTGTGAAAGATTCCTTCAGCACGAAAGCCCAATTTATTCTCATGCTGTTTCAAACTTGTGTGACTTATGGAATGTAAATATATATATATATATATATATATATATTTTTTTTTTTTTATTGTTATTATATTGTAATAATTATAAATTTTTTTACAAAAGTGAGAAATTAATAGAAGTTTTGAGTGACACGAAGGTAAGGCAATGATGGCAGAACTTTACATTTGGGTTAACGGTCCCTTTAAAAAAAACGTCAGTCTGCATATTCAACAAAAAATAAGAAATGTTTGCAAATACAAAAGTATACACATGAAAATATGTAACAGAATACGATTTAAATAAAACATACATTTTAGGCAAACAGAAGCAAACACAAACCTGTTGTTTGCAATGTTCCTGTTATATTTTGCAACACTTGTGTTTTTTCTTCCTGTCTTTGAGGCCCATTTCTAGACCGTATTGTTGATGACATATTGGCAGGCCCATAAAAAAACTTGCGTCATCCTTTACATATTCGTTTATTAAGCATTTTGGTTTGTTTGATAATTGTGTCATCAAACAGTAAAAGTGTAATGCTTAAATCCCTTCAGATAAGTTCCTTTAGTCACTACTCATGCTATCCTTGACCTCAAGAGGCAGTGTGTCAAAAAGGTGATCCTCTACAAAGAGAAGGTTCTTCCGAAGAAGCTGACATTGGCCAAGCTGAAACGGAAGGTAATCCAAGCAGTTCCCTTTGAGCTCCAGGTGGGACAGCTGAACTAACTGGCCAATTGAGTCTGGGATGCTGGTGATGTTGTTATGACCCACACACAAAACCTTCAGTTTTGAACATTTGAATAGTTGATTAGGTAGTACTTCTACCTTGTTGCCTGTGATAGCAAAATGTTGAAGGTTGTGAAGGAGTCCAATCTCTACGGGTATATTTGAGATGGAGTTGTGGCTGAGATCAATGTGCCTCAGTTTAGGCAGATGAAACAGAGATGGAGGAAGGTTCTCCACTTTATTGTGACAGATAATTAGGGACTCCAGACTCTTCACAAGGCCTATCGATGGTGGAATAGTGCTGATCTTGTTGTACCACAGCTTGAGGCACATCAGTCTTCTCAAATGCTGAAAACTGATGATCTCCTCAATGGTGCGGATGTTGTTATTCTTCAAATCAAGTTCTTGCAAGTTAGTCAAGCTAAATATGGAATGGGGAATCCTCTCCAAATCACAGTTATGGAGCTCCAGATCAACCAGGATGGTCATTTTCTTAAGACTGTTCAGTACCAGTAATTTAGTCCCATCATTGTGTATCACTAATTTAACGAGATGTGGTGACAAATCTGTTAGATTTGAGGGTATTTTGTTAAGATTGCTTTTGAGGTACAGTGTCCTTAAGTGTCTCAGATCTCTCAGTGACTCCAGTCCAATCATCTTGTTGTGTTCAGAGTTTAAGTTCCCAAACAGGTTCAGTTCCTTGAGGCCCCTCAACAAATAAATCCATGGTGGGATTTCTGCGACATCTGTAAATTTAATGTGAAGGCATCGTAAATGGTCACGGAGAAAAGTGAAAGCAGTTTGTTCGACTTTAGCAGGGCAGTGATATAGATGTAATTCCCGTAGGTTGGTCATCTGAGAAATTTTAGCTGAAATTCTAACCTCTGGAATAAGCTCTAACTTTAGGATTTCCAGATCAGTGAGGTCGAATACAGCATTAGGGAGACCCGACAACATAAAGAGGTGAAGTTCTTGCTCTTCTTGAGCATTGGTTGACACATGTTGACGAAGTTTCTCAAAAGTCCACTCATGATTAAGGCTTATTTCTCGTAGTTTGTTCTCGCTAACCTCAGAGAGAAACACCCCAAATCGTTTAGAGTACAGTTGATCATATTGGTCGACCATGTGTAACAGAAAAGCAAAGTCATTCTTGACATCAGGAATATCACTAAAGCTACTTTCCTCTCTGACTTTTTCAAAAGAGTACTCCTTAAGAGGTCTCCTGAAGAGCCAGTAGAGCGTGTACAAACACACCAATCCATAGAGACAGATCATAGTCATGAAAGTGAAGAGAAGTTTCCTCAACATGAATGCCATGTTGTGTGTGCAGAAGAACTGATCATATCCAGTCAACCTTTCAACTTTAGGTTTGCAAATATGGCAGAAGCTAATTTCTGCAGCAAATGTTGATGTATAACTCAAGATCAGTATGACTTTTAAGGCTTTTATTGCTGTCTGAGCCACGTAGAGTTTGTAAATAAAGTCGCTGTCTTCTACATGAGCTCGAAATTTCCGCACTTTCTCAAAAAGGGCTTTGGCTTGTTCACCGTCTTTTTTATCCAAGGTGGTCAGGCTGGGAGCTTCTGCGATGAGCTTTTCAGTTGAAAACGGCACTGTTGGAGTTTCCACCAAAGGAGTAGACTGACTGTCCTCTGAAGATACGTGTTTGTGATAAACAGAACCACCAGTAAACCTCTGCTTGTTTCCTTCTGAATCTTCACAAGCTGTTTCAGACAAAGCTTTTGTAGTCCATGGTGATTCAAAGCACCGGCCCAAAATGGAAACAAAGTGTTCAATCTTTGAGCTGGTCTTTGGGTACTTGAACCAAAAATTGCTGCTTACCATTAGCATTATAGTGTGTATGAGGGCAAGGTAAGGGAAGTACTTGTTGAACCATGGTATGGCATCGTGGTAGCACTTTTGGTTGACAAAAACATACTGCTGGAAGTCCAGGTTCGTTTTAACTCCTGTAGGCTGAGGTTGAGTCCACACTCCTTCTTTTGGTAAGGGGGCAGGTTGAGTGTTAAGAAGCTCATTCGCAACACTGTCAGGAAGGTCTTTAGTTGTTGAAGGTCCCGTGCCCAGAACTGATAAGGAACATTCTGATCGATTTTGTGCCCCCTCAAGGTTTATGTTTTTCTCAAGAATTGGAAGACATGCCACTTGGTCTTTGGATAACTGCATAGTCCCAGAAAAGATGGCTAACATCAACATTATAACGCCAATGTAATCCATGAACACGTCCCACCATGGTTTCAGAATACGATACGTTGGCTGGATGTCATTAAGGGAGGCAACTTCAGTAAGACTAAACATCCCTGTAATAAAGAGGAGTGCAGTCAGTGCTTATATAAAGTCAGTGCATGCCTGAACAAAATTAGCTCGAGTCTATTAATTTATGTGTCATCATTTCATAATGTTAATGACGATGCACACATTTGAAAGTATTGGGTGTTTACTCCAAAAAAAAAAGAAAGTACTGTATTATAATTATAATAAGTAGATTTCCATTTCGTCTTTTAAATGCTTTCTGTGACTGATGTGTGTATATAAACGAGTGAGTTAAACCACGCAGAGTGTGTACGAACTCTTCTCTATTCATCAAATACTTGTTAGCCACATGTGGCTTCAAGTTACAACATGAAAGGTCTGAACCATCTCAAGAGTGTGTTATGTTTGCAGTGGCACTTCACTGTGATGTCTTACATGTTCATGTGGCACGAGAAGCACGACAGATATGTTTTCTTGAATCCAGGTTAAACGTTTGTAGCTGCCAATGTGGTAATAATAGCTCAATTTAACGTTATTCCCAGTGGCATGTACACAGCTCGAGCCCGGCTTGATTTGATGTCTGCTACTTTCTCAGACTGGTGCGTGAGAAATAAAGTCTAGAAGCAAAATGCAGCTGTTATTCATTAGAATTGTCTGTGTTAACTATTTATGGGTTTTAAGAAATATATAAACTAAGAAGCCCATAGTTCTGGCTTTGAGGTGATTACATAAACTGGGTAATTTCCACTATAAGATGTAAATATGTTTTAAATTACTTTTTAATTGCATTTATTTATTTTCATTTTATTTATTTATTTTACCATAAACTGCTTACAGTTTCAATAAGTCTGATTTGCACTGTAAATATCTATGCAATTGTTGATTTAATTCTGTTTAGAAATTTGTATTGGAAAACAAAAATACAGCTTTGTTTCGTATTATTTGCAGGGCATACAACATTTGCTTTGGTTTTACAACAATACTATGGTTTAAGACCTGAGGCGACTTTTTTTTTTTACAAATCATGTTAAGACTTGCAGAAAACATTAAAACATTTTGTTAGCGAGGGACCATCTTTAAAATAAAATACACTGAAAAAACTTTTAATGTTAGTAAATTGTATAAGAAACAAAAAATCTGTCACATCTCATGGTCAAGTTGATCAATAACCTTAAAGACTGGTGGTCCTGATTTTGATATTACTATTAATAATATTATTATTTGTTAATGGAGATTTTTTTATTAATAAACGTTATATTAGCATGCAGAAGTTACAAAAGAATGTAGTTTTGAAAACTTAATAAATGATAGCTTAACTTCTAGAAAGAAAGAAAAAAGTGCCCATTTAGTGGATGACCTATGCGAAACGTTTCCAGGTTGTTCTGAAATGATTATTATTAGGCTAATGAAACATTGCCTCAAAATAGAAATATTCTCACATGTATTATACAGTTAGGCTACATGATGGATCTGCATTGGAGAAAAAATAGCACAGTCTAAGCGCAAAACTGCACTATAATAACCTGGCTGAAACCCCTGGGAATAATATACTAATTATATTCTAGGAAGTATGAATAAATGAGTCATAAAGACCCAGATAAAAACCATAAAACGGTCAACTTACTGTCTGCCTATACTGTCTCCGTCAGTGAAAGTCCTCGCTGTCGATCTCCGTAGACTCTAGATTTGTCAAAAGTTGTCGTTGAGCAGGAAACGGGCTGCAAAAGACAAAAACATAATCGCTACCAAACAATTCCCTTTCAGCACAATATTGTAATGTCTGTCAAGCGCTGCTCACGCAGTCCAGAGAAGTCTGAACTCGGCGGTAGCATTGAAATATGCGACTCTTTGTCCGACCTGCTCCGACATGTAGTTCAGCAGTCAAAATGACGGAGCTGTTCCGCTCGTCAACTGCGTCTTTCATTGGACGGTGACAGCGCTGCGTTTATGAAGCCACTGGATAATAAAGGTGAGGGATCAAACCTCTTGAAGACGTTCCCTGTGCGCAAGGCAGTGTCTCAGATAAAGGTGCTTTTAAATTATAGGTGGAGTTTGTGAAGTATTGCAGCTTTTACAGTCATGACCGTGTAATAATTAAGACTAACCCAGTGCACTCTTTCTTCTGCCTTTTCTTTTTTTATGAGGAAACTAGGACCCAGATGCGTAGAAAGTGCAGCATTGTTTGGCTGGCACAGTGCAGGAAATGTCTTGGTGACTAACCAACCCAGCCTAAATGTGTTTTTTTTCCCTCCAAGTTTCAGCTAGTTTTGTAAGAGGAACTTTTTATTTCCTGCTGAATCATGGTCACGTTGATTTTTTTCTTTTTTTTACCCTTTTTATTAAAAAAAATTAAAACCGAAATTATATTTTATTTTAGGGATGTTTTATTCAATATTTTGTACTTCAGGTGGATTTTAAGGAACCAAATAATATTTATAAAGCCATTAAAGAGAAAAAACGCTGATGAAATGCTGTCATTATTAAACCCTCCACCTTTGCCTGTTGTAGGTCTATACAAAATGATATATTTTGATGAATGTTGGTTCCCACTGACTTCAGCCATCATTCTTCAAAACAGCTTCTTTTGAGGGTTCAAACCACAAATTTAAATTTTTGTGTGAAATCACCCTTTAAATGGTTTTGAGCATAGACTTGAAAAATTAAACTTAAACCTAACTTAAACTTGTGTAATTTTAAATGTATTGGAGTACAGATTTATTTTGTTGCTCTTTTTAGATTTAGATTAAGTGGAAAATGTTATAAACCTAATAAAACAAGTTCTACACATCTAATGTTATACAATTATTTTTCAAATGCTAAAACAATGTTAAAATTATTCAAAAAAAAGAAAAGAAAAAGGTCACCAGAGTAATTATTTTTCTATATCATAATTATTTGTGATTATAGTTATAATCATGCACACTATGTAAAGACATTATTCCCACAGATGGCCACTCTTCAATACAGAATGACCTACATTTTTACAGTTCTATTTTTTCTTTTACATTTGCAGTTGCCATCAAAATATACTAGATATATCATCAGCTGTTTACCATTTCATTTGCTCATTTAATGCTCTTGACTATTATTAGAAAGAAACAGGTGATAACTTTAGCGACATATGAATGTTCTCGCAGCATGATTATAGGAGGGCCCAACCTTTGAGGTTTAAGAATACACCAACTGAAGTCTTAATGACCATGTATGACACATTTGCATTATAAAGCACAAGTGAATAATGAATTTAAGCATGGTATATCATTTTTCAATGGAACATAATTGTTGCTGGAATATTAAAAGCCTAAGCTGTAAAACATGACAGATAGTTTTAAAATGAGACATGCAAATCACACTCATTTTCCATTATTAGTCAAATTAAAGCCATGTGTAGTTCAGCACATGTGTGATTCAGTCCAGCAGACATTAAATGTATTGTTCTTTACAACAAAATGTTTTGTTAATTATTAGATAGTTACAGTAGATTCATATTGCACTATTGTACAATCCTTTTTTTATATTTTGACATCTAAAACCCTCACAATTATGTTAGGCCTTCATTTAACCTACCTGACAGTGTTTTTTAAATAATCCTTTTAAAAAGATTTTAATTAACTTGAAGCTATAGCTATTAATATAGACATTTTGTTAATTAACTGATGTTAAAATAATAAGAATTCTAGAAATGTACAGTTTCACTTTTTTTTTGGAGAAATGTTATTAAGGGAAAACGATATATGAAACAAATTAAGTGACCACTTGAAAAAGGTTTGTTTCTATGAATTTATTATGTGTGAGTTTTAGAAAAATGCCATTATCACATTTTTCTAAAATGTCTGATAACATTTCTTCCCAATATCAAATAAAATTTCTGTCATTAAGAGCTCTATTTATCAGAAATATTTGTTAGAATAACAATTGTTTGTCTGTGACATGGTTGCGCAGTGGGTAGCACGTTTGCCTCACAGTAAGAAGGTTGCTGGTTCGAGCCTCGGCTGGGTCAGTTGGCGTTTCTGTGTGGAGTTTGCATGTTCTCCCCGTGTTCGTGTGGGTTTCCTCCCGGTGCTCCGGTTTCCCCCACAGTCTAAAGACTTGGTACAGGTGAATTGGGTAGGCTAAAATTGACAGTAGTGTAAGAGTGTGGATGTTTCCCAGTGATGAGTTGCGGCTGGAAGGGCATCTGCTGTGTAAAACATATGCTGGATAAGTTGGTGGTTCATTCCGCTGTGGTGACCCCAGATTAATAAAGGGACTCAGCTGAAAATAAAATGAATGAATGAACAATTGTTATTTACATTGCTACTGTGATGGCTAAAAATAAATATAAACATGTCACTTTTTAGTTATAAAATAATAATAATAATAATAATAATAATAATAATAATAAGTAACTTTTTCTTAAAATTTGGACGAAATGCCAAACATTAATTTATTCATTCATTTTTCTTCTCGGCTTAGTCCCTTTATTATTAAGGGGTCGCCACAGCGGAAAGAACTGCCAACTTATCCAGCATATGTTTTACGCAGCGGATGCCCTTCGATCTAGCCCCAACCCAACACTGGGAAACACCCATACACTCTTGCATTCACACACATACACTATGGCTAATTTAGCTTATTCAATTCACCTATAGTGCATGTCTTTAGACTGTGGGGGAAATCTGAGCACCCGAAAGACACGAACAAGGGGAGAACATGCAAACTCCACACAGAAACGCCTACTGACCCAGCGACCTTCTTGCTGTGAGGCAATCGTGCTACCCACTGCACCACTGTGACGCCTGAAACGCCAAACATCAAGGAATAAGAATAACAACAGAAATTACGTTTTAGCCAAACATTATACATCGTAAATCCAAAGAGACCTTTTTATTGAAACATCTAACATGCATATTTTAATTCAAAACAGACAAACGTAATGAAAATACGATATGTATCTACAAAACTACAAATAAAGGAACATGAATGAATTTTTCGAATAATAAATATGAAAGTTGAACCTTGTGGCACCCCGTCCCTTCTTTGTTCACGTGACCTACAAAACCTATAAATAGAGGTAGCGGGCGTCCATTGTGTTCACCAGAGAGTCACTGCCGTGGACAACAGACAGAAACAGTATGGCGTCAACGAGCCGGTTGGTTTAATTTCTGATGGTTTTCTGTCTGTTCTCTGTCTGTCTGATATCAGTCTGTAAACGCACATTATAAGATGAGCTTTGAATCCCTCCGCGTTGTGCCTCTCTGGGCTTTTATTAGCTGCTTGTTGTCGCTGTGATGCGTATGAAAGGCTCAGGAAAACATGAACACTGTCATTTTCTGCTAGCGCATGTCGTTTGTTCTTTCGTATCTTGTGAAACGAAACAAAGCGAGAGCTGCTGGAACTGCAAATAACGTTAAAAGACGAGTCGTCAGGGTTGTTGTCTCAGGTCTTTGTGGAGACTTGAAATGCTTGTCAAATGTGAACCGAGCAACACAGTCATCAGAGAGCTAACAGCGCTAATTACACCCACATCAACAACTCAGGAAGTCATGCCTGGTGTAGTAGTGATGAATTATTGTTCTTATTTAATGTTATCCTAATGTATACCTTCGTTTTCAGGCTTTTACACTACTGTAGATGTTGTATTTCAACAGAAACCGTGAAAGCCACGAATTAGCCGTCATTTATGGGGGAGTTTCAATGTTTCTTTTGTATAAAATAAAAAAATAATCATTTGTTTTTGAAAAAGGTGTTTTGTTGTGTAGATTTACTTTACAAAAACCTTCATCAATTAACGTTAGCTAATGGGATTATCTAAGATAATGATGAGCCTAATGAGCATAAATCGTGTTGATGTTTATTATTTGTTGTCTTTATCATAGTAGTTTAACATACAATTGTTCGTTGTTCATATCAGTTCTTTAAAAATTAGGCTAATGCATTATAAAGTTGAGGATGGTATTTTTTGATGTTGAAATTGTTGTAAATTCAGACTTAAAGAGTTTAGTATTATATTTCATGTCATATAATTTTGTTAGCTATAGGATTGAGGTAAAGTTGATTTTATATTTGCACTTAGACATAGGCCGGAAAAAGTTTCTGACGGTATGATAACCTTGGATAAAAATACCATAGTTTAACGTTATCACAGTATTGTCATTACTGCTCTAAAACAAGTTCTTTTTAAATGTCTGAGTAAAACCTAGTAGTAACCTTTTCCCCGTTGAACACAATTAATTTTATTTTAAGAAACATTTATAATATTTTGGAACAGTAAACATGTCAGGCTAAATAGCTAAAATAAATCATTGACTTCTGCTTTTTTCATTAGTTTAACAAAAAAAGCAAACAAAAAAATATTTGCGAATGGTATAACAGAACATTTTAGCTGTATTAAAACCTTGACTTTTCCAAACTGCGGTAAAGCATGAAACCAGTGACAACTTGTTTTCATTGTGTACCACTCTACTTTGAATATTCAGACTGAAAAGCATGTAAATATGACTTCAAAACAACATTAACCCTATTTAATAGACTGTGAACAAAGTTGTCCGATGTTTATAGTCATTGGCTGCTAATATGATTTCACTATTAATATATTGCAGATAATAATTTAATGAAGTTATATTATTAAGGAGAAAGTCAGAATGTGCAAACTAAATATAAAACTAATCTTACTTCTATAGCTGTAGGACGGTCACGATTATTTATTAGTTGAAATATTACGGTTATACACTGTAATTAAGCTATCTAAGATAACTGCAGTTCGGTGACATTTTGGTTTTCAAATATAGAAGATACAAGCCTGTAAGTGAATATCAGTCAGTTTGTTTAAGTTGTATTGTTATTGAAAAATATGTCAGTCGGAACAGACAGAGAAGTATTTTAGCCTGTTAACTTGTACTTTTACAGCCTCATGGAAAAGCAAGTGGGCCTAAGAAAATTAGTAAAGTACAGTAGTAAAATAGTAAAAGTTAAAATATCTTTCATTATATTTTTGACATACAGCATAAATGGGCAAATTGGTGAATTAGATAATTTATTTACACTTTATAACTTATTGAAATGCTCATTGGAAAACTCCAGAAGAGTTACTGGGTTTATTACTAGATTTACCTTTAAAAAAAAAATTAATAATAAAACATTGAAAACAATGCCAATGAAGTAGGGGTTGCACAATATATCATTTCAGCATTGATATAGCAATGTGATCATTCGCAATAGTCACATCACAGGATGTGCAATGTTGAGTTTGTATTATAATTTATTATTTGCATGTGTTATTGATGCCTGTGATTGTATAATGACTTTAATAGCATTCAGGCATAATCATACCATTTGTAACTTAAAAAATGATTAATTTCATTTAATAATTTTTTTTTATCATTCAATTAATGTGCTTTCGAATACTGTTAGACTTTTTCAATTGTATCATTGTTTTGATTGTATTTTTAGATTGTTATGCGTAAAAATACAACACATGCAAATACAGAAATCCACTGTAAATAGCACAGACCACATCGAAAATGTGATGGAGGACCTCAAAAAAGTTTCTAGATTGTTTTTTAGATTTTATGGAGATTGACCCTCACTGCAGAATCATCCCATTCGATCTAACATTATAAATTCTTTTTTTTTTCAAAATAGAGATATTAATTGTCTGGTGAAATTGTTTATATATCGCTAAATAAAAACCTCCAATATAAAATTAAAAAGCCCTACAATGAAGTGACAATAAGTGGTTCTTCCCCAGATATTCCTTCCTAGTTATTTTTTTTATTGATTTTGTTTTTATTAAAATGATCGTCTGAAAATGTCTAATATGTTTTCTTGTATCCTAATCTACTTGTGTTTTTTTCTGACCTCTGAAATCTTAATTTTGTATTTCTCAGTGGAGACTCTCTTCCTAAAGTGCAATGCCCGAATCACCCCGATGCCCTGCTGGTGGAAGACTACAGGGCAGGAGACATGATCTGTCCTGAATGTGGCCTTGTAGTAGGTATGAGTTTCAACCTGCTTTTGAATTATACAGCTGGATGATTTCATCACTAATGTAAACAATAAGACAATGAATGCGCATTTGCTTTCTATTCCAGGAGACCGTGTAATTGATGTGGGGTCAGAGTGGAGAACGTTCTCCAATGAGAAGGCAACCAAAGATCCGTCTCGTGTTGGCGATGCTCAAAACCCTCTTCTCAATGGAGGAGACCTCACTACCATGATCAGCAAGGTAAGGAACTATCCACTAATGATTATAAAAAAAACATTGATCTGTATTTTTTCTTTTATTGTTTTGACTATCTGGAAATAAATCCTGATATAAGCAATTATTAAAATGTTATAGTTTAAAGACTAATTGATTATAATAAGTTTTTTAATGTCCTGGGGCTGACCAGGGTTGCAGTCCAGACAATGTGCAATTTGGTCCATGAAAACAAATATAGTGACCACATCCATTAGGCTATGATATACATTGTGCAAGAATTAGGGTAATTTTAAATGAAACTGCTTTAAAACCCATTCTTTTAAAGTGAAAATTTAAATCAGTCAATAAATTAAAAATGTACAAAAATTGGCAGATGTAAACATGATGAAAATAAGGGGCCTGTCACCATAGTGACCAGCGCCTTTCAGTACGGTGCTTAGAACCTTTCGTTAAGAATTGTCATCAGCCAGAGCAGCGTTTCTTAACTTGGTGTCAATACTGTTAATAGTGGCTTACGGAGTGTTTTTTTGATGCACAACTTTAATTTCGATAGAAAGAAGTGTGTTAAAGTCATTGTACTTCTATCAGATGCGGTTCAAGTGAGAGAGAAAAACGTTCTACTAATTTAGTGTCTGCTGTCAGATCAGATGCTGAAATTTAGCGTCAGTGTTCCCAACCTGTCAGCTGTTATAATGTACTCTGCAGCTCTTCAATGCACACACACACACATGCACAAACAATACCTCACTGCATTATAAGCAAACCATATTACTGGCATGAAACTAGCAGGTAGCCATGCAATTTCCAAAAATTACCAATAAAAGTCAGATACTGATAGCATTCTGGCTGATTTGCATGTTGATTTTAATCGGGAGCGTTATGTTTCATTTAGTTAGTTTGTGTTGTGTATTATTTACTATGGTATTTGTTTTTCTGCAATTTCAAAAGCCATTTTATTTTCACTTTGTGCCACTTTTTAAATCAATGTGTTAGTGGGACAGTACAGTAGGCTACGTGTGTGTGTGTGTGTGTCAAACATTTTGAAGAATTACATTTGTTTGGCTTGGTTATATATTTGAAAGAAAGATAAAATGTTGACTTTAGCGAGGCTTTATTTAAATGGCACAAGATGCCATCTGATAATGAGAGAAAAATATCTTGCAGCAGTTTTTTTTCATCCCTTTAGATCACATTTTTTTTCAAAGACGTTAAAAGCATGTAAAATAGATTAAAACTATCGTTTCAAAGCTGCCCGAATGTGACTCTTTATGCATCAGCTGCCGACCGGAAGTTTTTAGCATCCTCCTTGCGCATACAGGCAAAGCATATTGGGTATATTTGCGTTCTAAGAAAAAGGTCTATATAAAAAGGGGGCTCAATGAGGATTCGTGTATTTACTTTATAAGTATTAATAACATCAACAGGTGCTTTAACATTTAATTACCTATATGATAATTTATATGTTTTGTTAATGTGTAATTATGTAAACAAACAGTTATTTAAACAGGAAACAAACTGAACGAATCAGGTTGCAATTTGCCTGAGGCTGTGGATTAAAGGTCATAATGTTATAAAGAATATTCAGTTTCCTGCACAGACCAATAGTTTCACTTCATATTTTTTTCGTTTTTCTTTTTGAGTCTCAAAGTTTCAGCAGCTGTTGACTTGCATTTTATAAATCAGAACCACAGTTTCACTGGAAATATTCTATAATGTTCTACTGAACAGAAAAATGTACCTATATCATGGATGGCATGAAGATGAGCAAATTACAGCAAGTTTGTTTCCTCAGGTTTATTAGATTTATTTATTAGCGAAAACAACTTTGGTCATGCACTTTATCTGCAGCAGCTCAATGAGTTTTCTCGACTATATGTCTTATTCATGTTGTCCTTAAATATTCATTATTTGCTTCTGTATTGTTGAATGTTTTCCACTCCCAGACATGATTAATTGCTAGTCAAATTTATTGTCTATTCTTATTCATTATTATCAAATTTTTTTGTTATTTAGAGATTAGTAGTTCCAGTCCTACTTTATACACAAGATGTGTGACTAGGCATGAGACAATAACCATTTTCAAGGTATACCGTGGTTTGGAAAAGTCAAGGTTTTAAAACCGCCAATATTTACTGTAATACCGTTCCTAAGGTATGTGTAATATTTTTTATTTACATTTTTGTTTTTTTTCTTTAGGACAACAGTATCTCCAGCAGAAAAGATATCCAAAGATGTCGTTTTAAATTGTAAAGAAATCTGTGTTTTTGAAACTAATAAATACAGCAGAAGTCTATGATTCATTTGAATTATTTAGCCTGACATGTTTAGCTACTGCTCCAAAATATTTTAAATCTTTTACAAAATAAAATATTTTGTGTTCAAAAGGCAAAAAAGTTTTTTAGTTTTTTACCCAGACATTTAAAAAGACATATTTTAGAGCAGTAATCACAATACCGTGGTACAGTAAAACCGTTATATTTTTATCTAAGGTTATCATAACATCAGAATCTTATACCGACCCATGCCTACGTGTGACTCATATAGTTTTGAATGGGGTAAAGTGTAACTGTCGATATGGCAATGCCTTCTATATACGCCTTGGCTTCTAGTACAAAAGCCAATCAGCGTTCGCGATAGACTGATGATTCTTTGGTGGAGGGGCTGGGACCAGATGTGAATTTCTGCTGATTTTGTGTGATTCAAACATCTAGAAATGAAACTAAAGATTTTATTGTTGTTTCCTAATATGAAATTTAATCGTAAGCTTGGCAAGCAATTTTGGAAATTTTGATGTTTTTCCCCATTCAAACAGAATGCCCGAGCATGCTGCCCGAGAGGCATTTTAAAGATAGCTCTTGAGTGAAATGACTTGCCTTAAAGGAACTTTGAATTTATGTACTGACTTTTTAATTTTAAAAGTTTGGTTCACAAATGTGTGTTCTCATAAGCATTTTAAAATATATTTTTCTTCTGAAATGTCAGGGAACAGGTGCGGCGAGCTTTGACGAGTTTGGAAATTCCAAGTACCAGAATCGGAGAACCATGAGCAGTTCTGATCGAGCCATGCTCAATGCCTTTAAAGAGATCACCACCATGGCTGACAGGATCAACCTCCCTAGAAACATCATTGTGAGTGCCTGCTGTTGTTGAATTAGAGAATTATTTGGTAACAGTTTCATTTAATGTCTTTTAGCTACTCCTGAGAACCTTGTAACACAATCTATGGCATGTTAGTTAAATGTAATAATTTTATTTTAGGTTATAATTGCAACAAAGAAGTAACCTAAGCAAGGTTTGTTCAAAGTATTTTTATAAAGTGCCCTGCACAAACTTAAGGTCGCTATACAGGGAGATAATAAAATAGGACAGTGCACCAACATGATACTAACGTAAATCCATACATATATGTCAGACTGATGAGACTGATAGCAAGATCCATATATTATTGGTAGTTGAGTACATGACTACAGATAATATGACTAAATAAATACATAGATAGAACTAAATGCTGACAAAAAGGTAGAGGTACAAGAACAGAGCCTTGAGAGACATTGTGAGTGACCGAGAAAGAAACCGTGCATGTAAAAGATTGAAGTTATTGAACGCAATGAAGAGTTGTTTGTCAGAATGATAGGCTATACAACAGATGACCTCTACATTGTAACATGACAAAGTAAACATTAAAATAGTTTGTAAATAAAAACAAAATGGGCAAATCATTGGGGCATCTCTATATATTGAATTTAGATTATACTACCTCTATTATATGCTTTTTCACAACATGGCCCTTATGATGGTGGTGACTAACTTTGAAGTTTAAAATGTGGGGTTTCCTAAAAGTAAAAAAGTTATCTTAAAAGTTTGCTTTGTTGAAAATCTGTTTGAATTGAATTGTGTTTTTTGTCACAGGATCGAACAAACAACTTGTTCAAACAGGTTTATGAACAGAAGAGTCTGAAAGGCAGAAGTAACGATGCTATTGCTTCAGCCTGTCTCTACATAGCATGCAGACAGGAGGGCGTCCCAAGAACGTTTAAAGGTAAAAACTGCATACTCTTTTTCTATGATGTTGGTCATTGACAGTCTATTCTGCAGTAAATTTAAAAAATGGTTCTAATGTGTTTTTGAAATTAAAGGTCTAGTATGTCATTTTATTGTGTTAAAATGCTTATTTCTATTTTGTATAATTTCTAAGTTAATTCTGCAGCACTTAGCCGCAAACATTGTGTCTTCATCACGTCATCAAAGCACTGCTTTGTTTGAGCATCATGAGTAAAAATTCCACACATTCTTTTCCATAGGTGAATGGATTTTTTGAATGCTAATAAGTTATATATGCTTTTATTGAAGTTAGTGTATGTATATATATATATGAGTCTATTTGTTTGCGTGACAAATGGAAGGTAGAAGGAGTTTTCTGGGAAACGTTTTGGTTGAAAAACTCATTCGGTGAGGCTAGTGAAGCTAAAAATTACCTGCTTCATGTTTAGGATTATGCAAGTTACCTCAAAGTACGGCTTTTTGTCATTCTAAACCTAATTTTTTTAAATCTCAAGTATGTTTTACATTTGCAATTAGGAAGGGGGGTTAACATCAGTAGAGTTCAGCCTCACAAACCTCATATACAGGGAGTGCAGAATTATTAGGCAAGTTGTATTTTTGAGGATTA
>CAIGQZ010001336.1:28495667-28530003 GCA_903798205.1 Danio tinwini
TAATCCTCAAAAATACAACTTGCCTAATAATTCTGCACTCCCTGTATTTACATTTACTTTAACATGTTCAATTCAGCCAGCAGTAACATTTTACTAATGCACATTGTTAATACAAATCTTAATATGCATATTAGAAAGATATATTAACAAGACCATTCGAATCGAATATTAGCGAAATGATCATATTTACACCACCAGCAAAACGTGGAAGCGTGGTGTTTGTACAACAAAATACAGGCAGTATAAAACTAATTATGATCAGATGACTCTTGAATATTTACAAAAATAGATCTTTAGTAAAAACAGTACTCACGGACATGTATTTCAACATTAAAATCAGCCCTAGAAATAATCAGCATGTGCGTTACTCTTCACCACACGCTGAGAGAAATCGAAAGTAACCCGAATATGTAGTACAGCACCTTAAATGTCCACTAGGTGGGGGGTTAAAACCACAAGTGTCTATATTCGACTGCACAACAGTGATATTGATTCAAATATATGTTTTGTTGGGCCGAATCTCGCTATATTTTGGACGTCAGTTTTAGGCCAGAGGGAGAAGGGGGGCCACAAATGGCCCGCGGGTCGGGAGTTTGAGACTCCTGCTCATATACAATGTAACTGTGTGTTGTATATTCTTAGCATTAAAGGGGAAAAAATATCGAATACTGAACAGAAAAATATATAGTCCAAAATTCAAGGAAAAAAAAGATTGCAGTTGACCATATATAAATATATGCAGCTCTAAATATGACAATATTGTCCAATCAATGACAGGCACACCATGGTTTAGGAATATGCAGTGTGAAGTCATTTTATGGATAAGCAAAAACCCTTAAGTAAATAATTTATTAACCCAGTATTCAGCTCACACAGGCTTTAGAATAACCCAGGTTTAACTACAAGTGTGAAAAAGCCCTATTGTATTTGTATTTGTATATTGATATATTATAAATATTTCGTGATCAATTTTATTAAGTGTTTATGCATAATTCATACATCCTTCCACTCCAGAAATCTGTGCAGTGTCTCGGATCTCAAAGAAGGAGATTGGCCGCTGCTTCAAGCTAATTTTGAAGGCTCTGGAGACGAGTGTGGATCTCATCACAACCGGGGACTTCATGTCACGTTTCTGCTCCAACTTGGGTTTGCCTAAACAGGTGCAAATGGCGGCCACTTACATCGCCAGAAAGGCCGTAGAACTGGATTTGGTTCCAGGTCGCAGTCCTATCTCAGTGGCGGCCGCAGCCATTTATATGGCATCACAAGCGTCTGCCGAGAAAAAGACACAGAAAGGTAAGAGAAAATGCATGTTATGGTCAGTTCATACCAAAGATGTTAACTATAAAATAAGAATAAGTGTACCATTCAAAACGTTTTTATGAATGTAGAACTTCCTCCTGAAACCTTCGGTTAGTGAGTGAGTGTCAGCCCTCACAGAGACTTTAAATCACTTTCCAGTAATGGTGTAATGGATCACAAATCTCACGGTTAGTATCACATTGTGGTTTGTTAGTCACTGATCGGACCATTTTTCAGATCAGCCAACAAATGTCATTTGCTTTCCAGTTATTACAAAAACAGCACTGCTGGAATCTTTTAATTTCAACAAACAGAACTTAGAACCTGCAATTTTATTAAAAATAAAATGAAGAAATAATCAGCTAAAAATAAATGGGAAACTATTCAGTACTGTGAAAAATTCACTGTTACTACTACTGTTGCTGAAGACGCTAAATGTAGAAGTCTAACATAATAATATGCACAATTCATATTTATTTTTAGTCTCATTTTCAATAAATGATTCACTTATTTACTCAAAACCTTGTTTCATTGCTTGATGGATCATTTTTGAAGAATTATTCAGTGGCATATTTTTGATGGCTGCTTGTTGCCACCTATTGGCTAAATAATAAAATTGCTGCCTACAACTTTCATTTTTGAGCATCAAGTTAAATGAATATGACGGTGATTTTAATCTTTACCATACACATCAGAGATTGTATATAAACAAAACTTCTATCTCAGTACTTTTGTGTTATTTTTGACTGTTTGTAACTTCATAACTAACTCAAAAGGCTAAAGACTCAAATCTATTGATTTTTTTGTGTGTGTTTTCAGATTTGAATGCAGTGATTGGAAGGATTAGTAAACATATGCAAATCAGCATTATTTATAATTTGTTGCGTGGATGTTTAGATCCTGATCTTTAAACGATTAATTGTGCAGCTTACACTGAATGCATTGATTCAGGCTAAACAAGTAGTGACAGAAAACATCTTTAAAACCCACCACATCCCGAATAACCCACCACAACTTCCGTCATCATTATATTTTACAGGAAAGCCTAAATGCTTTCACACATGTGATTTGAATGATGCAAGAGGCGATCTCTCTGCGATCGTTTCAAATTTAGGATTAATCTACAAATAAAAAAATATTAATCCGCAGGCTACGTTTTTCGAACCGTGGGTTGTGATCCGTACGAATCACGAATCAACCGTGATCCATTACACCCCTGCTTTCTAGAACGTATTCTTTCACTGTTACTTGCCAGTGAAATGATCTTTCCAGTCCCATATTAACTGCTGATTCATTGGTAACATTCAAATGGCAAATGAAAACTCATCTCTTCCGTAGGCACTTGACAACATTCTAGACCAGTGTTCACCAAACTTGTTCCTGGAGGGCCGGTGTCCTTCAGATTTTAGCTCCAACCCTAATCAAACACACCTGAACAAGCTAATCAAGACCTTACTAGGTATACTTAAAACACCCAGGCAGGTGTGTTAAAGCAAGTTGGAGCTAAACCCTGCAGGGACACCGGCCCTCCAGGACCGTGATTGGTGACCCCTGTTCTAGACAATAAAAAAAAAGAAAAAATCACGCTCGTCCTTTTCCCTCCCTTAATGTGTCTGCTAAATGACGTAGAAAATGTAAAACCGTAGCAGGAGTTTAGACCACAGCTGTAATGATAATGATGCAGAGAAACATTTGAGAATTTTTTTTACCGGCTGATAAACGATAAACACTAACAGCCAATCAAAATCCATTTGAATACAAAAGACTCTCACATTGAAATTCTCACCTTCTTTTTAAAGATAATGTAATCTGGAAAAACATTTGGTTTTAGTGCATAGATTTAGCACAATTATAATATCTCCAAATTTTTGTTGGTTTTTTTTGTCTTTGTAAAATGATAATCATAAAACAAGCAATGTACATGCTTAAAGGAACACTCCAGGCTCATTTTAAAACTGCAGAGTTAAAGAAAACAGTTGAATTTTTGCGTATTTTTTAATCCATTCATTTTTTAATCCATTTAATCCATGGATCTCTAAATCAGGCAGAAACACTTTTAGCTTAGCTTAGCATAAATCATTGAATCGTATAAGACTATTAGCATTGTAAAAAAAAAGGCCTATAAAAAAAAAAAAAGTGTGGTGTTACTGTTCCTTTAAAATAAATAGATTGACATCGTTTGCTAGTGTAGACTCAAATACAGTGTTTGATTTGGTTGTTTATCTTTAGTGTTTTTGGTGTGAAACGAAGACAACATCTTAATGTCCTTAATAAATGGGTTTCATTTTTCTGCTGTGCAGAGATTGGAGACATTGCCGGAGTGGCAGATGTGACCATCCGCCAGTCCTACCGTCTCATCTACCCTCGTGCCGCTGATCTCTTTCCTCCCGACTTCAAATTCGACACACCAGTGGATAAACTGCCTCAGCTGTGAACACCACGTGCCCCTCGCTCACCTGCTCTTTGTACTTTCAGAATTTTTGCCCTTCTCTCTTTGAAATTCGCAACTTTTGCTTTTCTCTGCGAAGGCCGAAGTCTTTTAAAAAGACGACGGCAGGGATTCGACAAAGTACAGAAGACACATTCCAAGATAAACGCAGTTTGCAGGCTGTACTTTCATTTGTGTGTATATAAATTGTACATATGTCCAAGTGAGAATTCGATTGGTGGTTGCGACTAGGCTTATTTCTTACTGTAACATTTTCTTTTGTAGGAAATGATTTTGTTAGCTTGTTTGCATTCTATTTAGTAACTTAAATAATAAATGCTTTTCAGAAAAGCATGGTGAACGTCTTGGAAATGCCCCTAAGAAGGTTTACCTTGAGATTTGAAAGCGTGTAGCTCACCAATGGTTTTATTTCCCCCTCTCTTTTTTTCGTTTCTTAAGGGGAATATGGTTTCTGTTAGTGTTTCTGTTCCTGTATTTGCGGCTCAGTTATTATAAAAGATTACACGAAACACCACAGAATCCTTTTTGAAGTGGCAATAAACCATTTACAAAGAGACTCGTGACTTTACATAATAAACATTTAATTTTTTGCATTCACGATGGCTGACAGTTTGTAGCAAAACCTTTTATTTACACCGTTGCCAAGTCAAACTTGTGACTGTACCATTGAAAACCTCATGCTCCAACATATAGAAAACCTTTTTACATCATCGCTTTTCCACAATTGAGATAAAACATGGATACTTTAGACAAAAAGTAGTGCTTCCAGCTTGATAGTGTTTATGTAGTGTAGCCTATATAACAGACCAGACCTTTTTTTTTGGTTGCTTTTTACACATATGAAGCTTCAGGCCCATTTTTTTGAATGAGTATATTCAGGATATTTGGTGTCTAGCATGGATTCCAGTCTATCAAGTCTCATCCACTAGTTATCAGCTTTTTTTAATGGATGAATTTCAGTAGGGAACAACTAGAGCTAATGTAAAAAAAAGAGAGTTCACCCATAAATGATACGTATAAGTTAATAAGATAATAAGTTCTGTCATCATTTACTCCCCCTTAACTTGTGCTTGAGTTTCTTCTGTTGGCCATTGACATCCATAGTATTTTTTTCCCTAATATGGATGTCAGTAGACACCAGTTTTGGTAGGTTTGGAATTAATCTACTGGAGTAAATGTTCATTTTTGGGTGAACTTTCTCCTCAACAACTGAGGTAATGTTATTGCCTGTCACACACACTACCATTTGAAAATTCTGCTCAGTATGATTTTTGTTTTTGAGAGAGTTTCCTGCATTTATTATTATTAATAATAAGAGATTTAATCTTTCTCTGGGTTCCCACTCTTTCATGGACACCAAATTGAAAGACTTTTTAAATCATTAATATTTTAAATGGAACACCTTTGTAATTCACACCCCCAGCATATGTAGCGCCATGATAGTCCTTCCTGACTTAACATTTCACTTACACATTATTAACATTAAAATGTCATAGTGATAATATTTTGAAGGTCATTTTTAGTGTTGACCCTTTTAACCAATCCTTTAAAAGTCATGGTCAAAGAGCTTTAATGCAATTAGTTGTATACTAGCAAAATTCAAATGCATTTTCTAGTGTTGATATTGAAAAAGATACATTACTTGTCATAGTTTAAATATAAGATTGAAATTTAAGATTTTAACTAAGATTTTTTTTAAATCAGTTTGAAAGCACACAGTACAGTACAATTGTTGAAATAATACCATCAACTTTAAATTCAAGCAAATTCAAGGACCGATATTTGTGTGTTAAGTATTTTCCTGGCCTTGATTTCATATTTCTTAAAATCAAGCACTTTCAAGAAGCGTGGGAACCCTGTCCTCAGATGGCAAAGCTGAATTGTTAGCAGTTATTATTTCTCCAGTCCTCAAAAGAAAAACTCTTTCAAAAACACATTGAGCATAAACCTTTAAAAGGCAGCATAAATCCACTGACAGCTTAAGTCTGGTTTAAAAGCAAACAAAAAAGAAATAACTTACTAAATCAAAGACATTTCATGTTTCAGAGCACTGAGTTATTTGTAGATTCATCAATACTCACTGTAGGGAAGAGAATTGATGTAAAAATGGCTAGATGTTTTGATGGTGGAAAACTGTACATTCATTGGATGAGATACAAAGTATCAGATACCATTATCTCAGCCTATGGCTTTAAAATAAGTAACACAGACATTTGACAGACTTACTTTTGAAACCAGTCACACTGTAAATGCTTCAAACACACACACAAAAAAAACATCAAAATCAAGGCTCATCATCCCCAGTGTGACTGTGTCAAAGGGATAGTTCACAAAGAACTAAGTTCTGTCATCATTTCCTGACCCTTCATTTGTCACAAACCTGTTTGAGTTTTGTTTAAACACAAAAGATTGTATTTTGAATAAGGCTGAAAACCAATAACCAGTGACTTATATAATATGCTTTTCCTACTATGAAAGTATGACCAGATTTCAGCTTACTTCAAAACTAATTTTTTTGTTTTGTACACCAGAAAGAAACTCAAAGGTTAGGAGTATTTTAGGGTGAATTATCCCTTTAATGTGACCCTAGTGACTTCCACAACACTAGGGGGCGTCAATGAGTCATGATTCACATGCTCAAAACTACACTGAAGAACTGATGGGTTTTTTCGTGTTCAGTTAGTGTTTTATGGAAGACAAACACTGCAAAAACAATAAATAAATATGCAAATATATAAATAAATACATTTCTGCATAATTAAAACAATAAATATGAAAATGAATAAATGTAAATTAAAATCCACAAATTCCTCCATAGATAAATATATAATTAATTAATAATGAGGGCAGGTAAATAATTAAATAAATTACACGAATGTTTGATTTCTTGAACGTAGTTGTGCATTTACTTTCCCCCAGCTCAACATGCTAATGAGAGGCTGTCTGTCAATCATCAGAAGGCGGTCTTTACGCCATCATTGGTTGATCGTTTAAAACAAAATTGGCTTCTGATGATTGACAGGCAGCCTCTCATTAGCATGTTGAGCTGGGGGAAAGTAAATGGACAACTACACTTAAGAAATCAAATGTTTGAAAGGGGGAAAAAAATTAACTTTCTGTTTAAGCATTTTCTTCTTGCCCCAACATTCGAGTCATTTATTGAATTATTTACCTGCCCGCTTTATTAATCATTTACATATTTACTGATGTACGAATTTGTGGATTTTTAGATACATTTATTTATTTTTTTGCAGTTATTTATTTAATGCAGGTATTTATGGATTTATTTACTCATTTATTTATACAGTTGAAGTCAGAATTATTAGCCCCCCTGTTTATTTTTTTCCCCATATTCTGTTTACACATTTCTAAACATAATAGTTTTAATAACCCATTTCTAATAAATGATTTCTTTTATCTTTGCCATGATGAGAGTAAATAATATTTTATTAGATATTTTTCAAGACACTTTTATACAGCTTAAAGTGACATTTAAAGGCTTAACTAGGTTAATTAGGTTAACTAGACAGGTTAGGGTAATTAGGGAAGTTATTGTATAATGATGGTTTGTTCTGTTGATTATTGAAAAAAAAATAGCTTAAAGAGGCTAATAATTTTAGTCTTAAAAAACAAAAAAAAAAGCTTTTGTTTTAGCCGAAATAAAACAAATGATATTTTCAGAAGGAAAAATATTATCAGACATACTGTGAACAACATTTCCTTTCCTTACTCTGTTAAACATCATTTAGGAAATATTTAAAAAAGAAAAAAGAAAATAAAATGGGGGGGGGGGGGGCACTAATAATTCTGACTTCAACTGTATATTTGCATATCTATTAATTTAGTTTTTTGCAACTTTCGTCCTCCATAGTGCTTAGCTCCAATCAATTCTGATGAAATGGGTTAATTACCTTGAACCCGAATTTAAAAAAATAAAAATCTCCTCATCATGTTAAAACTGAAAAGGGGATCCAAAATAACACTGACAGCAAAATAGGGATATCTGCAACAAGGTCTGATTCACATTTTCTGCAAGTGTGTGTGTGTGTGTGTGTGTGTGTGTGGAGAGTATGGGGATGCCAAGCATATGGCTAACACCAGTCTGCGATGTAGTCAAAGTCAGCAAACAGGTCCTGCTCATGCGGGTTTAATGGCCGCGGTTCTCTGGGTGGCGTCAGCACTGGAGCCTCTGAGGTAAATTCATCATCAAAGTTACTAACGTCACTGGAGCATTGAATCGTGGGTACAAATGGTGGCTTTACTTTCTTTGCTAATAATCCGTCCCAGTCAATATTCTGGAAGACATAAGGTAGGAATGATGTTTTATTCAGAGAGTGAGATGGGGAAACAATGACTGGAATAATTCAAGAGATGCAGCCAGATGTTTCTTCTGAACTTACTCTGAAGAACAGATGTTTCTTCACATCTTCTGCATCTCGTTCAGCAGCTCCAAGCCGTCGCTCTGGATTCCTTCTTAACAACTGCAAACGTTAAAAAAAATATAAAAAATATTTAAGACACGAGGGTTACAGCATAGTTATTGAAATGTTATTATCTCCTTTAAATTAATATTTTCTGGAGCTTATCTCACAAAATAACTCATGATAAAAATTAGTAGCCCAAATGTATGTTAAGGAAAAATATTCAATATATTAATATATTCAATAAAAATGAAAATGAAAAAAAAATGTAAAGAAAAATCAAAAGAAACAAAAAAAAAAAAATTGTGTTGAAATTTTTAGTTTGTGATTTTTGTAAAAATGTTTGGTGACTAAAATACAATTTTAATAAATCTGTTTTGTTTAAATGCACCAAAATATATTACCTGTATTAACTGAGAAATAGATAAAAATATTCATTTTTAAAATGGAGTTTTATGCTGAGCACTGTATACTACTAAAACCTCATGGCTCATCCAAGACCTAAGTTAATTTTCATGACCTAATATTTTATGTATGCATTTATGTACAGTTGAAGTCAGAATTATTAGCCCCCCTGACTTATTAGCCCCCCTGTTTATTTTTCCCTCCAATTTCTGTTTAACGGAGAGCAGATTTTTCCAGCACATTTCTAAACAGAATAGTTTTAATAACTCATTTCCAACAACTGATTCATTTTATCTTTGCCATGATGACAGTAAATAATATTTTACTAGATATTTTTCAAGACACTTCTATACAGCTTAAAGTGACATTTAAAGGCTTAACTAGGTTAATTAGGTTAACTAGGCAGGTTAGAGTAATTAGGCAAGTTATTGTATAACGATGGTTTGTTCTGTTGATTATTGAAAAAAAAAAGCCTTAAAGGGGTTAATAATTTTGACCTTAAAATGGTTTAAAAAAATAAAAACTGCTTTTATTCTAGCTGAAATAAAACAAATAAGACTTTCTCCAGAAGAAAAAAAATATTATCAGACATACTGTGAAAATGTCCTTGCTCTGTTAAACATCATTTGAGAAATATAAAAAAATATATATAATAACAAAATCAAAGGAGGGCTAATAATTATGGTAAATACATGGTAAATAATAAGAAAAACGATGCACATTCAATTTGTTTACAGCATATCGTAAAACACACGGCAATCTATTTAGTTTCAATACATTTTTATATCAGTGTAAAAAAATGATTTCGATAATGCTTACAGAGCACTAACAATGTGAGCTTTTGTGATGGGAAAAGAAACATCGAATTTCTATCGAACATAGAAAACAAAAATTGAATAATTAAAAGCAAATGATAGAACTAAACGACTTGAACTGCAATTCATTAAAAATGACCAATAAAACCTTGCATATATAATATATAAACAATTAATAGTTGATCACTAACTGATTAACTTTAAAAGGCAGACCTTTTGTAAGCTCTGAGATCGTTCTGAGATCAGCTTATGTTGAACTCAGTTCTGCATACTGGTTAATCATTTCTCACAATTTGTTACAATTTTTGCAGTATCCGCTTAAGTGTGACGTCACGCATAGTCAAACTGTACTCATCAAATGGAAATAATAATTGTTTACAAAGCAATGTAATACTTTTAAAAAAATCACAGTCACTATATATATATATATATATATATATATATATATATATATATTTCTGCCTAATATCTGATGGTCAGAAAGGGATACATTTTTATCAATTGTTCAAATATTGGTGTTTGTGATGCAGCAAGTCCAGAGAATGATGTGTACACTATGATTTTATATAAAATTCACTTTAATGTGTGATATGACTAAAAAGTGGCCATAAAAGAATACTTTCTCAATTCAAATGAGTAGCGGCTTAGACCCGGAAACAGTATTCCATATGTCACCTATACTTCACCACTTAACAAGCGGATAGCAGCCAAAAACATTACATTTTCTATATATTCACAATGTGCCAAAATGTAATCAATTACCTTATTTTCCACAACATCACATATTTTAGCATTATAATTAGGCCTGTAATGATAAATTGCACCAGAATATATTGCGATAAGCGATATTATTGTCATTGTAAAACCATTTTATGCCACTCATCATTATATAATGCCAGAATGACAATATACTATCATCACAATGCAAGCACACTCTTCCAAAAAACACACCACATTTCATTCTTAAGAATATTTCATTTACCTATAGTCATTTTAACGATTTAATGATTAGGCATTGGAATCAGAATATGAAACACATATCCTAAATAAATAATAATAAATGTTAACAAAAAAAGTGCAAGATAAAAAGTAACCGAAGCTGCAATATCTGCTACCAGATCAATTTTCAGCTGTCAGGCACCCACATGAAAATATACTATAGTAATTTATAGTAAATACTCTAGTGTTTTTTAACCATACTGACACTTACACCTCCAAGAGAGATGTTGCACAATCAGCTAAAGTGTTGCTAGAATTGGTTTTATATATGGGCGATATATATTACATCACTAAAATGATTGATGTCCATGTGTTGTGCGAAAAGTCGATATATAGATTATTGTGACAGGCCTAATTATAATATCACAAATACTCCAAAATATCACATTCTACTGCAGAATTGGTCTTTCTGTTTGTATAGGTTTTGTTTTTAGCACTATTAGTAGCCTCATTATTTCTGAAAGAAATGACAAATATGGCTTCTACATAGTTTTTATTTATTTATTTATATGATTTATATATGATATTAGAATAGTGTTAGCTTTTGTAAGTGATTTTATGTTTTAGAATAGAATATGTAATGTTCTCAGTAATATTTGTAAGGAAATATTGGTCCTATATTAGCTGTGTGCATATATTTCAAATAATAATGGAAAGCGAGTGCATGTTTTTATCAAAACTAATATTGGATTTTTTTTAAATGAGAGTTTGTGTAAAACAATATATTTGCACAAATAAATTATGGTATTTTTCTCTAAAGAAGTTGTTATACCACCCTGTTTAGAGCATCATTACGGGCGTTTTACGTTATAACTAATGTTAATCAAATGATGCATCCCCTGGTCCACCAGTGCCGCCGCGCACCTCTTTCTCAGGGCCAAAGCGGGTTGATTTTTAAAAATATTAAAAATATAGATTAATAAAATAAACATTCAGCAAAAAAGACATATACTTCATATTTCACCATGCAGTTCGTCTGATTGGCTATACTTTATAGCCTTATTAAACACATACTGTCAAAACCCACACATATTGTATGAAAATGAAAAAAGGCAGTTATATTAATTATTAGACTCCGTTTTGTTATCTGTTGCTTAGGCTACATGTGACAGTTATTGTTCTGTCTATAAAGCTTACGAAGTATGAATGAAAGCGGTTTCCATGGTCGAAAAGGAAGGCTTTCATTTTTTTTATTTCTGAATGAAGGGGGAATCTGTATCTCAGCCTAGGCCTAATTATTATTTCTAATGTTTACACACTGTGAAATAGGCTTTTATTTTAAGAAAGAAAAACAAACAGAAATGTTTTTTTGTGAATTGTTTTTATTCTGAGCTAAATAACATTTTAGAAAAAAGCTGCAAATCAAGCTGTCGGTATCTCCTCGCGGTTGAAATTATTCGATATCCGAAAAAAAGAACAAGTATCAGCGCGCAGTCTAGTTGCTTGTAATGAAAGACTGCGTGTAATGAAAGACAATGACAAGCCTTCATATCTTGTTTACTTTTTGTAAAGTATAGGCTACTACATAGCATATAACAATTTTGTTGTTTACATATCATATTGCATTAATTTGCATACATGTTTTATAAGCTGTAAAATGAAAGCCTCAGTTTGGTGCGAAGTTATTATTATGCAAACATCAAGAAAAACTTTGGATTTGTTTGATTCGTAAATTATACTTTATAGGCTATTTAAAAATGTATATTATATATGCCTATACATAGCCTATTTGTTGAGTTTATGACGCGGCTCCAGGCAGCACATGCGATCAACATCAGCGCTGGTTTTTCAACTTGTCTGTGTCAAACTCTGACCAGGAATATCCTTCTTTCAGTTAATAGGCTTCTCTGAAACAGTGAACATTTCACTTTAATTTTATTTAGGCTAGATTATTATTCTATTTAACAGACCAACACAATCTCAACTTGTGTTTTGGTGCTGAAGCATACTATAGCGGGCTTGTTTTAAAGCACTTCACCCCAAAAAGTTATTTGTTATTCTTTATTCCTTTAAATAATGTAGCGTAGTTGTCTTTTTAATGATTAATGAAAAAATTATAATGCTATGTTTCATTGTTTATCATTATTTACAAGTAGTAGAGCATTTACAGCTAATGTATAGGTCATTTCTGTCCGTTCCCATCCCGTCCCTTTGTGCCACATGGCGGCATAGTCGCAAACTGCGGTCATACCTAAAAAACCAAAATTTTTTCCCAATGCGGCGGCGTTAAATTGTGCGGCAGTAATGGTCATATTAAACTCTCAGCTACTGTACTTCTGTAGTCTGTCACTGGTTCTAAACTGCATGGTGTAAATTCAATAATGTAACCCGATTACTTATTTGTAATAATGTAATCTGACTACTTTTGATCTCATTTTTGTTTTAATTTGTGCTCAAATTCAGAAGAGTGGATCCAAATGAAATTGCTAATTTTGCAAGACAACTAACATCTTTTAATATAAATACTTGTATAATTCGCTGTTGTTTTTATTTTGGTTGTGTCATTCACAATGTTTCATGGGATTGTAGTTCTTTTCCTCAAAGCTGTTAAAGCGACATTTCCCCCAATAAAAGAATATTTGGTCATCATTTACTCACCCTTATTTCTTTTTTCTGTTGAATACAAAAGAAGATATTTTGAAGAATGTTGGAAACTGGTAACCACTGACATAGAAAAACAAACAAAAAAACTGTCAAAGGTTACCAGTTTCCAACATTTTTCTAAATATCTTCTTTTGTGTTCAACAGAAAAAAGAAACCCAAACAAGTCAACAGTGAGTAAATGACAAAAGTGTTTGTTTTTGGCTAAACATGTTCACTTTTATTGATTATTTTATGTTGAGTTTATAACATTGTAATTCTCCTTATCGCTGGTTGGTTTGTTTCATGGCTTACAAAACTTTAACAAATACTTTTTTTTATTTTAATAAATGATATATAGGGCGACGCGGTGGCACAGTGGATAGCACGTTCGCCTCACAGCAAGAAGGTCGCTGGTTCAAACCTCGGCTGGGTCAGTTGGCATTTCTGTGTGGAGTTTGCATGTTCTCCCCATGTTCGCGTGGGTGCTCCGCTTTCCCCCACAAGTCCAAAGACATGTGGTACAGGTGAATTGGGTGTGCTAAAATTGACTGTAGTGTATGAGTGTGTGTGTGTGTGTGTGTGTGTGTGTGAATGAGTGTGGATGTTTCCCAGTGAAGGGTTGCAGCTGTAAGGGCATCCGCTGCGTAAAACATATGCTGGATAAGTTGGCAGTTCATTCTGCTGCGGCAACCCCTGATTAATAAAGGATTAAGCTGAAAAGAAAATGAATGAATGAATAAATGATATATAAAAAAGTGAGTGGCACTACTGCACTTTATTATTTTTTAAAAGGGTCCAAGCTTGGTAAATGCCCCCTAGTAAAATTGGTCTTGGTACCAACCCTTCTCATGACGGAGATGGCTTCTGTTGAGAGGACTTGTGGGTAGCGAACCTCGTCATTTACAATGCTGTCAAACACCTCTTCTTCATCATCACCAGGAAATGGAGACTACGGAAACATGAATCTACCTAAGTCTCACAGAATGGCTACAAAATTTACTGCATTAAATGAAAAATAGATTAAAATAGAAATAAAAGATCTTATATTTTACACTTTTTCAGGTTTTACTGTGTGTTTCAGAACAGAAATGCAGCAATAGTGAGCATCTTGTTTTGAAAAAAAGAAAAAAACAAAAAGAAAAAAACACACACACACACACACACACTGACCCCAAACTTGCAATGCATCAGGATAGAAATTCTAGAAGAAATGAAAAAGTCAAATATCTGAGCTCTGACCTCTCCGACAAGCATCTCAAAGATGAGTACGCCGAGGCCCCACCAGTCCACCGCTCGTGTATAGGACGTTTCGGTTAACACCTCAGGTGCCAAAAACTCTGGAGTGCCGCAAAAAGTGCTGGTTCTGTCCCGATAACCCATTCCTAACACAGAAACAGACAGAACATTTGAGTCCGCTGCTTATACAGAGCTAAACGCAACAGCAAACAGAGTCTTACCTTCTTTGCAAAGACCAAAGTCAGCAATCTTGACAAATCCCTCAGTGTCAAGCAGTAAGTTATCCAACTTCAGATCTCTAAAGAACACATTTATCAAGCCAATTTCAGGAAAAACATCAAAGATTTGTGTCATGTTTTGAATGGTTATCGTGTTTTCTAGAATAAAAGTGAGGCTTTTCAGTTGAAATGTGTTGCGAGTTTCATGGAGACGTATAATGTTCTTGACATCATCAAGTAAAACATGCAAAAAGTGTCACACATTTGGATTAGCGAATTAAAGAGATGAAACACCGTCTTTATAGCACACTGAACATGCTACTAACTAAAACAAATGTATTTAGGCTTGATATTTACAAAATAAGATCTAGAAATTGTCAAAAATCAGACAATACAATACATTTGGGGTTACAGTAAAATTGCAATACTATAAACAAGGTAATCTTTTGCATTTCTTCTATTTCTGTTCACTTTTTTGAGCTCCATTATACATACTTCATGGTTTCCGCTATATTCATTCTTCCATGGTGGGGCGCCACACCAACATTCATTCCGACACGGCTACATTACAGCTTCTCATTCAAAACATTCAGTCGTTGTATTTTTTAATAGCGGGTTATAATCGCACCAAAACGTATTAAAAGGTAAGTGAATTATAACAGCCGCAAACTTTTCTGTAATCGTAGTAACCCTTTAATTAGTGGTCTATGGCTCTGCATACAATGACTTTATCTTGCTGGAGTTTAAAGCCGTTTCACTTTACTTCAAGACGCACTAATGCCGCTCTGTAGGCCTATTCGAGACATTCATAAATATTCCTATAGCCAATCTAATAAATGTTGGAGACATACTTGTTACATAATTACACAAAATCACACTTCAGCAGAGTTTATTTGAGAGCGAACAAGAAAATCTGCACTTGAGTATCGTATATTTGATGGCGTGCAAAGATGTTTTTGTGCACGAACAGGAAATCGCAAGCAAAGAGATTTGCATGCTTGTATTACATAAATGCGATCTTGACTTATAATACTGCGCTCACGCCATTTGTCATTGAAATAATGCCATAGGTAGTTGGTAGATCTGTGTAAAAGGCCTGCTGCCACAGCTGGAAAAAAAGGGAAGACACTGTACTTTCTGAACAATATTAGAAAACACGACATAAAAAACACAATTTTATGACTTCTATAGCCAAATACAGCAAAAGCTGGATTATTTACAACTTGTAGTCCAAATTACATGATGAAAATGGTAGTCAATAATGTAATTTAGATGACTAATTTTAGATAATGCATTCAGATTACTTTTGGATTACTTCAGATGTAACTTTATTACTTTTTCATTTAGGGAAACCAAAAAAGTATGGATCACAATTGAATTTACATCATATTTATATGCCCTGTGTTTATTGTAAATATTACAAACTAAATCTCAACACGATAAAAGATTTTAGGAAAGAAATTTTGAAAGAGAAAACTGAATAATTGACATCTGTTGGGTGTATAATTTGCTAATAGTATTCCAAAAAGTAACTGTAAACTTAATTAGATTAAAACTAAATTTAATTACAATCCAATGTCATAATCTAGATTAAATGTAATCAGTAATAATAAACCCAACACCTTTGTGTCTTATTTGATAGAAAATGGAAGCTCTTACCTGTATACAATCTTATGCTCATGTAAAAACTGCAAGCCCAGAACGACACAAGCAGCATAAAACCTGCCACATTCAAGAACAACAGAAGGTGTCATGCTGTTAAAGACTTGAAGACAATCAATCATCTGAAAAAGGGATACTCATGTTCCTTACGTGGCACGTGGTTCTGAAAACACATCAGCATGAATGTGCATCATAAGGTCTCCTCCTGCTGCATACTCCATCACAAAACACACATGATCCTTAGTCTGGAAACATGCAAACAGATTGACCAGGAACGGGTGCCGCACGCTGTTCACAGTCTCAAATATCCTCTTCTCACACATCAAACTGAGAGAGAGAAAAAAAGAGAAGACAGGATACTTAAGGGATACAGATCATGCAGGTCAAGTTAAGATAAAAGCAAAGTGACAAGTGTTGTTGATCATATAGAAAAAGAAAAAAATTGTTACCTTTCAACTTCATCACGGGCAACAATATCTCCCTTTTTAAGGGCCTTGATGGCAAACATTTCACCAGTAATAGTGTATTCTGCTAGTAACACCTGCAGGACGGGAAACAGATAGAATTACAAATAGATGTTTACATTTTCTGTGAGGTTTCAAGCATAGTGGCAAAGTATGAAGACTTAAGGCCGATTTATACTTCTGTGTCAAACGCACACGTATGCTACGGCGCAGCCTACGCGTGGATGCATAAGGCCGATTTATACTTCTGCGTCAATCGCATGCGTATGCTACGGCGCAGCCTACGCGTAGACGCATAGCCCCTTGCCGTAACCGTCGGCGACGTTGACGCACACCATTCAAAAAATGTAACGCGTATGCGTAGCGCAAACTCTGTGATTGGTCGGCTTGGTAGCGCTGACGAGTGTGGGCGGAGGTGAGAGCCTCGGGCCGATGCAGTGAGTGTTTACAAGTGTGGAGTCCCGTGAAGGAGCTCCGGATGGAGACTGTTGTTTTGTGTTTACCTTATGATTAAAGTCGTTGCACGTCCGCCGGTTCCCGCCTCAAAATTAGCGAATTTGAGCCACTTGTACATTAAGGAAGTGTTCAGAAAAAACAGAACACCAGCGAAGAAACTCGACACAGAGAAACAAACACCTACTGCCAGCTAGCGTTTCGGAAGTGTTATTGCAGAGAAACAGAAACAGCGAGCACAAGTATAAATGCACTGCTATGCACGAGGCTTGCGCCGTGGGTTACGCCGATCACTTGACACAGAAGTATAAACCAGGCTTTAAGCCTGGTTTATACTTTAAGCCTGGTTTAAACTTCTGCGTCAAGTGATCGCCGTAAGCCACGGCGTATGCCTTGCGCAAAGCAGTGCATTTATACTTGTGCGCGCTGTTTCTGTTTCTCTGCAATAACACTTCCGAAAAGCTAGCTGGCAGTAGGTGTTTATATTTCTCTGTGTCGAGTTTCTTCGCTGTTTTTTTGTTTTTTCTGAACGCTTCCTTAATGTACAAGTGGTTCAAATTTGCTCATTTTGAGGCGGGAACCGGCGGACGTGCAACGACTTTAATCATAAGGTAAACACAAAACAACAGTCTCCATCCGGAGCTCCTTCACGGGACTCCACACTTGTAAACACTCGTCAGCGCTACCAAGCCGACCAATCACAGAGCTTGCGCTACGCGTATGCGTTACATTTTTTGAGAGGTGACCGTCAACGTCGAGGGGCTATGCGTCCACACTGTATCATATGCGTGCGCTTGACGCAGAAGTAAAAATCGGCCTTTAAAATGAAATAAAAATCCAGCCATAGACTCCTATTTGCTATATGCTAACTCTTACATGCTATAAGTATATGCTAACACTTATGTTATATGCTAACTCCTATATCCTACAAATATATGCTAACTCTTATATGCAGGGCCGGATTAAGAACACATTGGGCCCTGAGGCTATAGCAAACCCAAGGGCCAAATTTATTTTATCGCCTCACAAAAGTACAGATTTTTGTATTATTATTGTTATTATCATTATTATAATCATTAATTTACTAGTTAATATTAATGTCTAATTTTCCACTATTTGACTTATATGTGATTATTATATTTCTCTTTCATTAAAGTAGGCCTACAAGTATACAAAATTAATAAAAACATAATATGAAAGTTCAAACATTTGCAATACTTTCTAAATTGTGTTATATAATAAATATTTTCAATAGGGTTTACCTTTAAAAAGTTTATTTAGGACTTTAGCTGAGCATAAATCTCTAATGATGGGGTATATTTTAAATACTTGCTTCTAATATCAAAAAATGGCAGTCTTCTGAGTTACAGAAGGCTAGCATCCTTATTTATTTATTTTTTTGCATCAGATATATTGTCTGATGAAAGCCAGCGCCAATATTTCATTGCTCCATATTATTACTGTCGCTTTTATAAAAGGGGCAAAGTAAACATTCATAAAGTAATTACTTTCAGAAATATCACTGCTGAAAAATCAAGCAGGCAATCAGACCAATGCCAGCTAAACTTAATTGTATTGTAACCATAAAAAGCCTCATACCTTTCCAAAATGACCCCGGCCTAACACTGCAACACATTTAAAGTCTTTAAGACTGAAATGAAACTGTTCTTCTTCATCCCTAAAACAACAAACACCCATTAGTAACTTGAATATTTAAGTGTTTATAAAACCGAGTAATATAAACAGCAGTTCACCTTATTTCTGTGCTTTTCTGGACATTTATGAGCTGTAATGCTGATGGTGGAGTCTCATGTTCAACTATTTCTTCAAGGTCAGACTGTACAATGATGCTATTCCTGTCGTTTCGGTAGGCAAACGCAGTCAAAGCGCCCTGTACAAAAATAATAACCATCATCAACAACAACAACAGTCTTTCAGCTTCCACTGTTTACACAAGATGAGAGTGGATAGCAGTTATCTTTCCGTTAATAAAGGTAACGGTGAAGGCATTTCCTTTTCCTTTCATATTCAAGGGGGCAGATGAGAGACTGAGCATGAATTACGGGTCTGCTTCAGATCTTTATCCTCAGAGTTTAAAAAAGTGCTTTCAAGGAAACAGATGGCATCAATGTTTTTCTCGACAGTAACCGCATGATAGTGTGTGATGTTACCCGCTCTCGCTCTTTGTTGGAGATCTTGTCCTCAGGCAGGACTTCTCGCACACTAACAGGAGAGTAATGCTTTGGTGTAGTGTCTCTGTCAAAGTCCAGTTTTGTCACTATTGGGTCACTAGAGAGGGCAGACAAAAACAAACAGACACACGAAAGCTGGGTTTGGCCTTTTTTTCTGTCAACTGATGAAGAATGGTTTTACCACTGTTACCTTTGGCTTATATAGTTAGAGTTTTAAACAGTTAAAGGGGTACTAAAATTTTTTTATGGTTTCTTGTCGACCCATTAAGTAGTGCAAAATGTACAAATGTAACGTGCCATTGAAAACCATAGACAAATATGATAAAAAATGATATAGGGTTAGTTCAGCCAAAAATGAAAACGTTGTTATTAATTACTTTGTCATTTCAATTTCCTGAGACCTTCGTTCATCTTCAGAAACCAAATTAAGTTATTTTAGATGTGATAGGTCCCTCATCCTCCATATAAAAGCAAGGGTTGTAAGACAAAAGTCCAGAAAAAGAACCAAAAATATTGTCAAAAGATATTGTGACTTCAGTGACTTCTACTGTGATGGCCTATGTCCTCTCTTTAGATGCGTCAGATCAGGGCGCACATTTATTAAGGGAATACGATGTTTGCGTGTTGCGCTGCTGACTCTGATAGCAATACATTGTACTGTTGGTTACATTGTATCGTTGTCTGTAGACTTTGAAGGTCTCAAAGGTCTCATGATCCTTGCGGTCTATGGAGGATAAGGGAGCTCTAAAATTTTTAAATCTAAAATATCTTCTGAATGATGTGTTCTGAAGAGGAACAAAGATCTCAGGGGATTGGAAATTGTAAAAATATATTCAGTGAGTACATTTACATAATTCGATTTTTATACAATTAAAACAATACTCTGATTAAGAGTCTACCATGTAAACAGAAAATTTTGATTTATCCAATTAAGGTCATAATCAAACTAAACGGAATTCAGATTAAGACGTAGAGTACGCAGATTTTAGTTGCATTATTAAAGTGCAGTACAGACATGTAAACACCGCAATCAAACTATTACCATTGTGTAGGACTTTTCGTCGCTTTTTACGACAGGATAGTCCACACACACAGGGCTGTTTGACACTATTTTCTAAACCAATTGAGTCAGGGAAGGACCACAGACACCTGCATTGCAAATTGCACAGGGTTTTTTTCTCCCATTTGGTGTGCAATATCAAAATCCATTAATAAACACTCCTCCACAATACTGTTAGTCACAGGAGGCATGCATGAAATGTTCCTGAATTAAAGTGAAAGTGCCGAACTGCAGTTAAAAGCAAAAAATTTAAAATGAAACACCCAAAATTACATGAAACTGATAGCACGGTGACGCAATGACGTTAATCGATGTAAAAAGAAATCATGAAAGGAATAAAAAAATAAAAAAAAGCAAATCATGTAAACACCTTAATAATATTATTGTCTTATTAAGATTAAAGCAAATAATTTGATTACTGATGTCCATGTAAATGTAGTCAATAACTTATGCACATCAGGTTTGGGAAGTTATTTTAGGACCCCAGAAAAAATCTAGTTTAAATATAAGTTTTTCTGCTGAGAACATTTTTGTCATATGATGCATAAAAATTCTTTTCTTCATCAAAATCTGATGAATAAATCTTAAAAACAAAAATCAGTTCTATAAATGTTTTGCCTTATAGGAGACAAAAAAAAAACTCTTTATCAATACTAGTGGTCATCAAATGATCAATTTTAAATTCATCAATATTCAATATATCAATATTCAATATCAATTGATCAATACAATTATTATTATTATTGGTCTCAAATTTTAAAACAGATTTTTTTTTGGTTAATTGAAACAATCTGTACTGCATAAAGCATTATAACAATAATACCAAAAATGACTTGTTCACCATATGAATGTGTACAGTGTGTTCATACCTCCTCAGTGCAGGGGTTCCAGGGTGACTGCTGTGTCTAGTCTCAGCCGCCAGCTCCGCCACCTGAGGACTGAAAGAGTTATTGGGGGAAGGAATGGCCCTCCGCACCAGTCGGCCCCATGTCCCGATGCTCATCTGAGGGGCCCGTAGGAACGTCCTCCCTGCAGGCAAAAGAGACCAGAACAAACACATTCATCAGACCCCTATATAAACCTCTTCTCTTACAGTAACATCAACAAAAAGCTACAAAGACAACAGCAGAACTTAAAGCAAATGGTGTTTCACAAAAGAAAGCAGTCAGGAGGTGCAGGTGCAGATTAGGACTGAAGCCCGGCTCTGTTGACAGGTGTGAATAAATCACTGCTTTGTTTTATTATAAACACTGTGCCTGCATTATAAAAAGACACTATATTTATAACTGGCCCATTATGAGTTATTAGGTTGAAATCATTGGCCTTTTATGTCTACTTTAAGAAGAACTGTTCTTAAAAATGTTTATGTTTTGAAATAAAACAGCTCGAGTTTCTAGGTAAGCAGACTGGAAATTCCTCAGTATTACTAGTATTATCCTCAGTATATTATCTCATAAGCAAACCCGTATAAAAATTAATGCAAAATTAATATCAGTCTGCTACTAATATTAAAAAAGTACTTCATAAATAAATAAATAAATAAAACTTTTATTTTTGTAGTAGTAAATTGATAACAAAACACCAATTTTTCACTGTAGGAGAACAAAATGTAGGAGAACAAAATGTGGAACAATTGAATGCAATCATTTAATTTTATAATTTTTTTTTCTTATTAAATAAAAAAATGCATCAATAAAGAAATATCATTATTGTGCTGTATTGTATATAATAATAGCAATAATTATTATTATATCACAAAAGTTAAATGATTAAACTAATATTTGTTATTTTTTTTGCTTTCAAAAAAAAAAGTTAGCATAATTTTAAACAAATGTTAGTATTAAGCATCACCACACTTGCAAACACAGTTTGTGTAAATCATTTACTATGAAACAAGACACTGAAAGCACTGTTATCAAGAGCTGCTCACACAGAAGGATCACAGTGCAGCGCCTCAGATTACACATTTATATAAATGCAACACAATCTTTGAGATTTGATCCTCTCTGTGCCATACTGCATTCTTAAACATGCACTAAGCAGATGAAATGCCCTCACCTTGTTGCTTTGAAAAAATCTTCTTCTGCCTTTGGAGTTTAGTTCGTCGCTCAATGACTGGATTAAAAAAAGTGACCTGTAACAAAAATGACCCATTTAGATCAAGCTCCGAAACTAATCAAATTCCACTTCGGATCCACCGGGCTCAGTTTCTTTAGAGAAGCAAAGGTGGCAAAACCTGCCCGGGGTTTCAGGGGCCAGTGAGCGTGAGGAATTCCTCTTTGATTTTCCCACAGAGCTCTGAGCTGATAATCAGAGGGCTCTTTGTGAGCGAGTATTGATCGCTCAGAGACAATATTGTAAAGTTACCTCTGCAAACAGAGTCCCTTGTGGCTCAAGGTAAAGGCACATTCCGTGCCGCTGGTTGTCCAGGAAGTCCTCGAGTCGCAGGAATTTGACTGCACAAAGAGACCGCCAGTCCCTCCAATACACCGAGATTTCCAGCTCACGAGACTGCAACACACGATCATTCGGCATGAAAAAACAATCGGCAGTATTCCGCAATCAAAATTATGGAATGTTATAACCATAAACACGTTTCAAATTGACAATATCAAAATCTTCTAATTTGTAATTGAAGCTTGTATTTAAAATAATAATAAAAACAACAAAGTAACAACAAAAAACAACCACAAAAAACTTTATTTAGAGTTAAAAGGTTTGATCTGATTTGACTTAAAGCAATCATTTCAAAACCTGATCAAATTAAACTGAAGATATTAAGACTTGAATAGAAATGGGCTCATTTTACAAGTCTTCCAGAGTTGAACAGTTGAGTCTGATGGGAGCATTTTTAGCTTAGCTTAGCATAGATCATTAAATCTGATTAGACCATTAGCATCTCACTCAAAAAATGTGAAAATGTGTTTCGATAATTGTTCTATTTAAAGCTTGAGTTTTTTGTAATTACATAGTGTACTGAAAAGATCCAAGTCAAAGCAGTCACCTTTATATAATGCTTTGTGCAGTACAGATTATTTCAATAATCCCTTATTTAGATTATTACACCAGAATAAGAGTATAGTTTCTAGCTATATCAACCTAGAAAATCACTAATTTTCATTTTTAGACTGTCTAAAAATAGTACACAATAGCCGCGTCTCCACTGTCGTACCTAAAGTAAGTGAGTCAGTGCGAGCCAGGGCCAGTTGCCTTTCCATAGTCACTTCCGGGGCCTGTTCGGCCCAAACCGAGGCTTTCTCAGGGCCAGCGGCCGGCCTTTTTCGTCCGACCAAATAACTTGGGCCAAAGTGAGCCAGCTGGGGCTTTGGGGCGGAATGAAAGCAGAGGTGGAGTTTGCAAGATGGTGTGCCGCTGTCATTACACTTGTTTTCCCATCATGCACAAGTACATGTGCCAAAAAATAAATAAATAAGGCAAAGAAAAACAGCTGGTCAGTTTAAGATATTCCATAAACCACCTTATAGAGTAGGGGTCTTTTGCTTAAGATCACCCTTATGTTTCCCTTCTAAATGTAAGGCTGTTGCATAAAATAATAATTAAAGTAGTTTTATTTAATAAGTGATATTTTTTTGCTACGTCCTTCTTGTCGTTTCAGTAACGCATAATAGATTAGATAGATTAGATTAGATAGTGTCATAGATTTAGATAAAATAAGCTATAGGCTACTGAAATCATTTAAATAATTACAAATATTACGGATATAATAAAATGAATTAAATAAATAAACCAATATAAAACAAACAAAAGATATAACAATTTAGGTATATACAATACTAATAAATTTGAGATATTTTCTAAAAAAAATAAACAACGGAAAAGTTTAGAAATATTACTTGTAAAGTATTTGTATATGATGATATTTATCAAATCGTGCAAACAGAGCATTTTTGGGTGAGCAAAACCATCAGAAACTACCTTTCAATTCCTTTCTGTCATCCAGTCCTGCACTGCTTTATAAACGAATTGGGATAAAATGCATTGCAATGCATGTATTTTATTACTTGCTCTTATGTCCTGAAACACTTAAAGGTTTCCTTTACTTAAGATAACCAAATTATATGCAACATCCTTAAATTATTCTCTCTATAAGTGAGTGTATAGCCAAGGGAAAAGTTTATGTTTTAGGTCTCCCCAACACATTTAGGCTGAATGTTTTGACGTCTACCAAAACAAGGCTTTAAAAAAAAAAAAAAAAGTTTTATACAGAGTTATTAACGGATAAATTCTGTAGTTTTATATTATGGATGGTGCGCTGGGTCATCAGTATGATGCCAACAGTCAGTCGGTGAGTAAACAAATATAAGGAAAGAAAATACAAAGACCTATGCGTATAAACAATGTAATGCTGTACAGTAATGTATAATCAGTTTGTTTCGGTTGTCTCCATTTTAATCGTTTCGTGATGATGCGATGGTGTGCTTTATCTGCCTGATTCCCGCTGAACTGTGCAGGTTGTGTGATGTTTAATTTGTGAGGCATTCTGGGGGCGGGGTTTGCATGCCGCGCTGCAAGTTATTGGCCTGACAGTGGAAACGCAACATGATTTCAGCCTCATTGCTTAACCTCCTGGGCGATTGGCCCAGCCCGAAAAAAGCCCTGGCTCGCACTGGCCCGACAGTGGAAATGTGGCTAATGCAACTACAGAAGAGTCAAGCTTTAAATAGTTAAATGATCAAAACTCTTTTTTTTATATATATATTTCTTTATTTGAGCAAGATGCTAATGGTCCAATCCAATTCAATTATTTATGCTAAGCTAAGCTAAAAGTGCTCTAGGGGTCATGTAAAATGAGCCTTTTCCAAAAAAATGGAGTGTTGCTTTAAAAACATATAGAACAGATAGTTGTTTAACATATAACAAAAATATATATACAATATTTTAATAATTTAAACTATGCAACAAACAGTTATAAAAAAAAATTATTTAACTTAATGTCACAAAACGATTCTAAATAACAATGATATCAATAAGCCCTGCGTTTAACATGAACTTAATACTGCTCATTTCAGCCTTTGAGAAGATCTGATTGGTCCTCTTGTGTGCATTCAAAGTGCTGATTGGCTCATAAAAAACCCTCATAGAACAAAGTCAGAATTAAAAATAAATGTCTAAATATGAAAAGTTCTAAACCGTATACAGCTTGAACAACATCACATAATATAAATAAGCTGACAGATGAGGAATATGTGAACTTAATTTGACAAAAATGTGAGATAAAACATAATAACTCAAGGTAAATAAGCTCATGTTTACCCGATCAAGCTCCAATGTAAACTTCTGGTCCCATGACTGGTTACTGACAGGTTTCCAGCTGGTTTGACCCACTACAGTGTTGTCAAGCTTCAAAACAGCACTAATTTCATCTGGAGACAAACAGAGACACATAAGCATAATAAGCTCCTCAATTGCCTCAGTGTTTTGCTTTTTAATTGTGCAAAGTTTAATGAAAGGCTTGTGAAAAGCCACTGGGAACTACTCAACTGGACAAGTCGTCGTTTTTAGAGAGGTTTCGAACGCTGGTTCCTCTGCGGTTCCCACGGCTCATGAAAGATGAGCGAGTTTCACTGGGGCTCCAACCGGGCAGAGGTACCGACGTGGCTTTAGAGCGGCCGGGCACACTGTCTAACAGATCCTGACATCCCATGAGCCGAACCTCAAGCTTACCTGTTTTAATTCAGCAATAGTCAACATAGAAATGCACTTCTGTTTAAAAGTTTGCAATCAGTAACATTTTGAAAATGTTTAAAAGAGGTCTTCAATTCATTAGGGCTATATATGTTTCATAAAAAGATTTCAAAAGGGTTTATGCACATCTAGTGTTTTTTAACCAATGATGAACTTCCAGTGAAAGTTTAATGCGACTATTTTCATTTTCATAGGTTCCTTTTACAGAAACGGTTTTGTAATGTAATTATAATACATTCACTTAAATGGACTTAAGCATTCATTTAGTTGTTTAAGCGCAAAACGAGATTAGGATCAGCAGGCTAACGCAGAAACTTCATTGAAAATACTGGAGTAAAATAAATATTTTTAAAGACATATTTTAAAGACATGGCGAGGGAAATTTGAATTTAATGCAGTGCTTCATAACTGGTCTGAGGCCCACTTTATACTATATATCTATTACGAAGTGAAGATCCCAGATTTTTTAAGAAATCAGACCCTTAACATGGCAATTTAATAATGGAAAGACCAGAAGACTGGAAGCGCTGAGGCTGGCTGGCTGAAATTAAAAGTCTGTGTGCATATGCCCCATTGAAGTATCACTGCAATTTGAAATAGTTAGAAAACTATTTAAAAAGAAAATAATTTATTTTGTAATTTATTCATTTTTTTTAAATGTAATTCATTGGTAAAAGCTGAATTTTTAGCATTCATATATAAAGTACATGTTGTTAATTAATAATACTCAGAACTTCAATGTAGTTATACTGTAAAAAAGATGTTGGAAAAGTGTAACCAACATTTCTTATTAAGGCTGACAAAACATTAATAAAAAAATAAATATATTTTAATGTTCTCTAAATGTTTTAGCATTAAATGTGTTTATATATTTTTTATTATTGAATTAAACAATATAATCAATAAAGAAATACCACTATTGAGATTAATGTAATAAATATATGCCAACGGTAAAATTATTTACTAATATTTATGTTTGTTTTTTTGCTTTCAGAAGAATTTTTCTTTTGCATTTTCTAAAATAAATGCTACTAAGAAATTGATGAACCGATAGCACTCGCAAAGACGTTTGTATAAATCATTCACTGTGAAACAAGATGCCAAAACACTGATCACAGTTTTAGGATCCTAATTAACATTACTCAGAAGTTATTTTGTAACAAGAATACTAAAAAAAAGTGTAACCAACATGGCTTATGCTTATAACAACTGCTTTAAAAAATATTTTGTGAAAACATTCTATTCCAGAATCTTCCAAAGAACAGAAATCCTCTGTTACATATAAACTACTTTCAGACACTTTGGTCAATATAATGTGACTATGCTGAAAAGTCATTTCTTTAAAAAAAATACAAATAACAATTAATAAATAAAACACTGACCCAAGCAGAAACAGAAGAGTTTTTTAGTCAAAACATGACAAACACATGAACCAACCAGCTAAATATTTCACAAATCTAATGTGTGCTATTTATTCATAACACTTGCTTTGAGTTATCTTAAAATCCATGGTAAATGCATGAAATAGGCATTAACTGGATGGTTCATGGCACACAGTGTTTCTCCTGTTTGTCAGCGCTCTTTCAACAGGCTTTAAACTAAATCATAGAGACATCTGTGTTACTTGCTAAACTGAAGCGTTTCTGACCTGGTCATGTGATCAATTCAAGACCTGTCTGCATGTAAACAAAGTTGTGCTGCAGTTGGCTGAGATCTACACAAACAGAAAGTTCTGTGGCGCAAAAGAATAACGCGGTTGACATCCATAAATATGACAGAACAAACTAGGGCTGGGCGATTTTTTCGATTAATTCAAAATTATGTTTTAAGACGATTTCATTTTTTATAAAATCGAGGTATCTGGATTTTTTTAATAAAAATATTAAAGCAGCTTTTCCACTATCGTGCCAAACCGTTCTAAACTGTTAAACAACCGTGCTGAATTGTGCTGACAGAGCTTTGTGAGCTACCACAGCTGGCTCAGCGCAAGCGCACTAGCCCATTGTCGCGAGGTGCGCGCGCAGTCAGCTGAGGCGCGCAATGCGGTGCTAGACGAAAGTATCCAGCTTTACACTCCGGGCCGGTACGTCCACATAGGCGACCTAGGCGGCTGCCTTGGGCGGCAGAATAGTGAGCGAGAACCCCCCGGTCCTCACTTTCATCCGCGACACCCACCCCCTGCCGGTCCTCACTTTCATCGAGGAGGGGCAGACTGCAAACTTGGATCCAGGCAGATCTACGGCCCAAAAAGTTTTACGGCCCAGGCAATTTTACAGCCCAGTTGTTTCTGATGCATCCAGTAGGGGGAGGCAGTACAGTATTATTATAAGCCTCCAGAACTTTATCATGACACCAAACCAAACGCGACGCTATGAAGAGGTATGTTAAACATGTGTTTAAAACATTAGCAAACATGATACTTAAAACATTTTTAATTAGATTAAGGTTGATATTAGTGAATGTCAATATGTAAACAAATTGATGTAATATAACAGCAATGCTTGTTTGACTTTAGCTAATTATGTGCAAGCTAGCTACATGTTCAACGTTTCACTTTTTTATGCAGGCAAATTTTCTTTTACTTTAGCCTGCATAATGCGTTTCCTGGTAAGATATTTTTCTAACCTGTTCTAAACTTTTGATTTTTTATTTTTTTTATAATTTAAAATGTTTTTATTAATTAAATAGTGCATTTTGCAGCAACGCTAGAATGTATAGAGAATTTAACTCTGCACACCCACAAAAATTACAAATATGTTGTGCTGGGCCTGGGAATTAAAATTGGTACTCTCAGCAAGGGAGTAATTATTGTATATGTAATAATTTATTTAAAGATATATATATATTGGACAATATACTAGCGTGGTCTGGGATGTCAGCCAAATCGACACTACAACTACACTACATTATTTCTCCAAATTTGACTTCCTTAAATTTATATTGAAATAAATCTAAACAAATTTTAAAAGATCTGAAAATTGAATTGATTTTATTTTAAATTTTAAAATTGCATTGTATTCAATTACATTTAATATAATGCAATCCTGTTCTAGTTTAAGCAATTAAACTATCATGTATCTATAAACGCATAGAGAAACTAACAATTATAAATTAGTCTACTAATTTTGTTCATATGGATACACAGTACATTTTCTATATTAGTATGAAAGTTTTCATTGCACATGCAATCATATTGTTTATCACTTATTGCTTTAGAATTTTTATTGAAACAATGTTACAAAGAAGGTAATTAAATATGGGGAAGTCAGAATCACAATTTGTAGTTGCAAATAACAAAAAATAAATAATAATGACTTGGTCCTTTTGTTATACCTTACTGTCAACGTATCCTGGGAGATACAACTCATAAACTTCTTAAATCATAAATCAAATATTTTGATATGTTTTGCATAGGTCCAGATAATGTATAAAATGGCATGAAATGTTTTTTTTCTTGTCATTTTCCTTTCCTTACGGTTTCTGATGATTAAGAATTTTTAGATATTTGGACTAGAAACAAGTCAGAAACTCTTAAGTGAGAAAAGGATTTGTGCAAAGTATTTATACATAACTTTATTTTTCAGTGAGCGTGAAGAATTTAATGCAAGGATTCAGCTTCATTTAAAGAGAACTTGCAATCTCTAGTGATATTGTTGTCAATAAATAAATGTAAAAAAAAATCTAATCTTGTCTGTGTTTTTGTTTGTCAGGTAGCTAAATGGTCCTTGGAATTTTAGAAAGGAGTGAATTATTGGTCTTAACATTCTGCAGCTATCTGGTAGTCAATACCACTGCATTCTTCTCAAAGCAAATCAATAATCCATATTACACTGTATTGTTTGGTTATAATTTTGTTATTTTCTGTATGCAACTTTATAACAATACAACAAAATGCATATGTCTTTACGAAAACGTATAACTAGGCTACAATTAACCATCACACTATCCAACTATTTGTGTTTTTAATTTTTCTAATTAAATGAATCCAAAATTATTTGCAATTGAGCTTTCGTATATCATTATTTGGTGAGTGTATCAATTGTGCATATTCTATAGTGAGTATATAACTCACTTTCTGATACATCAACTTAGCGTTTATATTTAGCGTAATATAATTAAAAATATATATTTATGAACAGGACATTTAATAATCTGGGAGCGTTGACTTCAAATGTATTATTTGGCCATGTATCTTTCATCCCCCCCTACTGGACGCATTAGGAGCAACAGTGGCGTAAAACCGTCTGGGCCGTAAAATTGCCTGGATCCAAGTCTGCAGACGCCCAATATAGCTTTCATCCGCAAACCGGTAAGTTTCTATTTCACTTTCGGGTTGAGGGCGTTCACCTAGAGCGCCAGTTCAGCTTGCTCCGGCCCTGATTACACTATATACTTTACAAAAAATAATAAAATAGGCCTAAAGTTTTATTCGTGGCTAAAGCTTAATTAATTTGATTGACATGTAGGCAATGAGACCTTTACTTCGCCTGACTGAGCGTGAGTTTATTTCATGCAAAAATACATGTTCCTTAACCAGATAGTTTTTCAAGTTACTTATAAAGAGATTGTTACTTCAGTTATGTTGTTGTAATGTTTTAAGTTGACTATAGTTACACAGCAAAAAATAAATAAATAAATAAATTAATTAATTAAATTAAATTAAATAGAAATCGTGAATCGGTCAAACTTTATGAAAAAATCTAGATTTTTTTTGCCATATCGCCCAGCCCTAGAACAAACACATAATTTTATCATGAAAAATATATTGTGATAATCACCGCCCCAGTCCTGTATGTAGGTAAATGTGACGGTCACCTGTGAGAGCTGCTGGTTTGGCGCTGTACTGGTTCTTGACAGTGCTGTTGTGGTTCTGTGTAGATATGAAGCTCTGGCGAGGACTGAGGGTCGGAGATGACATAAGAGATAGCTCCTCCATGATCAGACTGCACTTAGGGTGGTTCTTGGGAAGCTCATTGAGTCTCTGCTCCAGGGAATACTTCAACAAATCCAGCTTCTGACTGGACTCACTAAATCTTGCTTGGGCCTGAGTTACAAAGAGTTATAGATTCATTAAAACACAAAAGCACTTATTGTGAACTTTAATTTACATATGCTAAGCTTAAAGGCATACACTGTAAAAAAATATCTGTATTTTGTGATTTATGTTTTTATTTTTCCCCATTTATGGTCATGAACTGAATTATGGGACCTACAGTTGAAGTCAGAATTATTAGCCCCCTAATAAGAAGATTAGAAGCTTTTTTCAACACATTTCTAAACATAGAAGTTTTAATAACTCATTTCTAATGATTGATTTATTTTATCTTTGCCATGATGACAGTACATAATATTTGACTAGATATTTTTCAAGACACTTCTATACAGCTTAGTGACATTTAAAGGCTTAACTAGGTTAGTTAGGTCAACTAGGCAGGTTAGAGTAATTAGGCAAGTTATTGTATAATGATGGTTTGTTCTGTAGACTATTGAAAAAATATAGCTTAAAGGAGCAAATAATTTTGACCACAAAATGTTTTTAAAAAAATTCAAAACTGCTTTTATTCTAGCTGAAATAAAACAAATAAGACTTCAGAAGAAAAATATTATCAGACATACTGTGAAAATTTTCTTGCTCTGTCAAACAATTTGGGAAATAAAAAAAAATAAATAGTTCAAAGGGGGGCTAATAATTCTGACTTCAACTGTTTATATCTATTTTCTATATACATTTCTGTTATATCTACTCACTATTTACTCCCAAATCTCCCAAATCTGAAAACTGAAAAACTGTAACCACTGACTTCCATAGTAGCAAAAACAAATATTATGGAAGTTAATGGTTGCGTGTTTCCAAATTTTTTCTAAATATCTTCTTTTGTTTAACAGAAGACAGAAACTCATAAAAGTTTTTAATAAGGGTAAGTAAATGAAGACGAATTTTTTACAACTAAAATGGAATAGAGTATATTGAGTCCCTTTTATTTTTGTGTTCCTCCTCATTTTTCACTTGCAGCAAACTAATGCAGGGTTGCAGGGGCATGGCTAAGCATTTTTCACCCAGACCATGAAACTGACGTTATCAGTTTTTTTCATGAAAGATTTTGATTAAAGATTCCAAAAACAAACAATTTTTTCAATTGATTAACTTGCATCGAGTAATTAACCTTAAGAATAACAATGTGCACTAGCAAAATAAACATTATACATTTATTTCATGTGTACTTTAAATAACATTAAAGAATAATTAATCAAGTTATTTTTATAATTAACTCTGTATTTTAAGGGGGGTCTTACTAATGGTGCTTACATTGCATCTAGAAAATATTCATAGCGCTTCACTTTTTACACATTCAGCCTTATTCCAAAATGGATTAAATTAATTTATTTCCTCAAAATTCTACACACAAAACCTCATAACGACAATGCGAAATTTATTTTTTTATTGTTGCAAATTTATTTAAAATAATAAACCTGCAAAATCACATGTACATAAGTATTCACAGCCTTTGCTAAATACTTTGTTGATGCACCTTTGGCAGCAATTACAGCCTCAAGTCTTTTTGAATATGATGTCACAAGCTTGGCACACCTGTCTTTGGAAATTTTTGCCCATTCCTCTTCGCAGTACATCTCAAGCTCTATCAGGTTGGATGGGAAGTGACAGTGTACAGCCATTTTCAGATCTCTCCAGAGATGTTTAATAGGATTTGGTTCTGGGCTCTGGCTGGGCCACTTAAGGACATTCACAGAGTTGTTGTGAAGCCAATCCATTGATATTTTGGTGGTGTGATTTGGGTCATTGTCCTGCTGGAAGATGAACCGTCGCCCCAGTCTGAAGTCAAGAGCACTCTGAAGCAGGTTTTCATTCAGGATGTCTCTGTACATCGCTGCATTTATCTTTCCTTCTATCCTGACTAGTTTTCCAGTCCCTTCTGCTGAAAAATTTAGAGCTTCAAGGCAAAGGCTGTGAATACTTATGTACATGTGATTTTTCAGGTTTTTTATAAATTTGCAACAATTTCAAAAAATCTTTTCTCACATTGTCATTATGGGGTATTGTGTGTAGAATTTTAAGGAAATAAATTAATTTAATCCATTTTGGAATAAGGCTGTAACATGAAGAAATGTGGAAAAGTGAAGTGCTATAAATACTTTCCGGATGCACTGTATATAAACAGTGTGCAGAAGTACAACCACAGATTATATTCCTAGCCTTTCTGGCTAAATGAAATTTTCAATTGGCTAGAAAGTCATTTGCATTTCATTCAATCAAGTCTGGGTTGTTGTAAGTGCGCAGAATATAGTATATGTTTTTAAGAGTTTATCGAAAAAGTGTTGCCATTAATTGTGCTCATGAAAAGGATAATATTCAAACCTGACATAGAAGCGGATTGGCTAAAGAATTTGCTAGGTCAAATCTTTCTGTTAAAAACATGAGATAATTTAACCAAAATACTTTATCATTAGACTTGTTTTAAAATGTAACATTCAACAAAAGACAAAATGTAATTATTAAAATGTTTTATTTCAAGCTTACAACTAATTAAAGAAATTTAGTTTGTTAATATGGCATTATAATAATACAGTACATTTAATGTATAATGTATTGTTATATTTAGTCAATTTTCATATTTCAATTCAATAGAAATTTTAAAACAGTGAGCTACATAATAAATTCATTAAAATATTTTTTATTCTATTGATTTTTAATTTAATAGGTTTAATTCGATTTTGTTCTTTTCTAATCAATATTACACTTCTGTAATATAGATTAGAAAACTCTCTATACACTGCTGTTGGTTTGTGTGACCACCAAAAGGCAATAATCAGAAGGTAAATAACTACAAACATCTTAAAACCTAAAAAGCATTAAGATTTTTTTTACAGAAGAAGATGATGATGATAGAGTATGCAATACCTCTGAATGAGCCCTTTTCTCTGCCAGTTTGCTGGAGCCCAGCAGCTTCATGACGTTCTTGGCTCCTTCGGCTACAGCGAACTCTATGCGTGTGTGATGGCAGAGCTCCTCCACCCGCAGATCCAGCGGACTGATGATGGGTTTGGCTACACCACAACACCACGCAATTATTATTTTACTCAAATATGAACATGAAAAGGATTTCTGCAGGTTTCATGAAAGTATATTTAGGACTTTAAGACCCAGTAAAGAAAAAAACATTTCTAATCTGATCTGATAGTGACATCTGTGTTAAAACCCTCATGTTTGCGTGGGTTTCCCCCACAAGTCCAAAAATGAGAGTGTATGGATGTTTCCCAGTGATGGGTTGCAGCTGAAAGGGCATTATTCTGACTTCAAATGTGCGCACACACACACACACACACACACACACACACACACACACACACACAC
>CAIGQZ010001336.1:28530013-28542407 GCA_903798205.1 Danio tinwini
ACACACACACACACACACACACACACACACACACACACACACACACAGGTTCCAAACCTTTATGAATTTAGTTATGGGATAGTTTACCTAAAAATAAAAATTCTGTCATTTTCCTTTCCAAACCAGTTTGACTTTTTCCTCCTGTTGAACACAAACGAAAATATATTGAAGAAAGCTGGAAACTGACAACTGATAATTTCCATAGTATGGATTTTTCCAACTATGGATGTTGACGGTTACTGGTTTCCAACATTCTTCATAATATCTTCTTTCAAGAGTTCACACTTAGCTGATGATTGATTATAAAGCATGTTTGGCATGCTGACCCGTGAAGAGAGCCCTGAGCTCATAATATCCTTGATGCCAGGGCTCCCTCCCTTTTGCAGGGTGAGAGCGGAGTTAGAGCTCAGGTAGGTCTCGAGAACTCCCATGCTTATTTATGGCTAATGAGAAATTAGAGACTGCTATGAAGAGATATACTGCTGATTAAGAGCTCATCTATGGTGCCAATTTGGTTTGGTCAATTCACCTATGTCGCCTGTTTTTTGGACTGTGGAAGGAAACCGGAGAGCATGGGATGAACATGTAAACACCGCACAGAAACATTGACTGGCCTGTTAGAGACTTGAACCAGTGACATTCTTGCTGTGAGGCAACAGTGCTAACCACTGGGCCGCCATGCCACCCTTTTAAAGAAAAAGGAGGAGTAAGGGTGGAAAGGGCGGTTCTTCAAGATGAAGATGACTGAGGTTAGAAACTCAGATTATTTATAGTGAGTTAGAAATGATTTAATTGGTGAATCAGGCATTACCTAATGCGGGACCAGCCATGGTCAATCATAAGCACATGATCCTCTCGAAATTAGTTTATAAATAAACTTCACTTTGTGTTCAACAGAATTAAGGAAACTTAAACTGGTTTGGAACAAGTGGTGATGACAATTTTAATTTCTGGGTGAACTATGCCTTTAAAAGAAGAACCGATAGCAATTAACATCAATAAAAGGATAAAAATAATATTGATACCAATGGCTACCAGTGTCCAGCATTTCTTAAAATACCTTTTGTGTTCAACAGAACAAAAAAAGTCAAACAGGTTAAAACAAGTGGAAAGTGAATAAACAAATGACAGAACTTTCCTTTTTTTGGTAAAGCATTTCTTTAAAAGACCCTAAATTGTGAAAGACCTTTTTTAAAAGAAAGGTTTTATTAAGTTGTGTATGTTACCGATGACATCATTGTTGTCAAAGCTGAGCTCGCTGGTCTGGCTGGCTTTGAGGATCTGCATTCGGATGAACTCAATTTTGGTTTTGCTGTCTTGAAGCATCTGCTGTGCTGTCGCAAGAAGTTTTCTGTCCTGCGAGGGAAACAACAATCGGATTTTATATGGTAAACAAAAAAACAACTTTGTTCTGTATATTTTCATTTTCACTTCATTAGACCTTCAGTCATCTTTAATAACATCTTAGTGTTGGCAGCGCTCTCATGCAGGCTGGTCAAAGGCTAAACATATTCCAGGGTCTGTTAGCGAGTGTGAGAAGGAAAGGCTTCCGTTTATAAGTCATTTCCTGGTTGACATCAGCCCTCGCTTAATTTCCCATAGGGCTCCAGGCCTGTTAATACTCCACATCCTGACACCCGTCTGTGTGTGTGTGTGTGTGTGTGTGTGTGTGTGTGTGTGTGTGTGGCCGGAGGGTATCAACTCACTGTCAGCGCCGCTCCTGTGGCCAAACCTCTCAGGCAAGTTACAGGAGCTGCACTTTAACTTTTTATTAAAAGTCAAGCAGTAGTTGTAGAGCCTGTGTTTTGAACAGAATAAATTTAGACATTTTATGTGTTGGCCTTATTCCTTACATATGAGCCCAATTTAAAAGTATGAGGGTTACATTTTTTTGTCTTATAAAGGGCACCTATGATGCAAAATCAACTTTTGGAAGCTGTTTGGACAGAACTGTGTGTAGGTATGGTGTGTCCACAGTCATATTGGAGTGATAGAAATACAATAAATCTCTTTTTTTTAATTTCCTGATGTTAAAATTCAATCCAAATTGAGGCCCACCACAACATGATGTAGGTGTGCTGTTTTCTCGCCAACTGAATTAATTGACAGGCATGTATTAACCTGTCTCCATAGTAACACATAAATATATATCCACAAGACAGGATTTGCTAAGAAACTGGGATTAAAATACTTGTTCCAACTATTTGTAAACCACCGAACCTCAAGAAAATGAGTTTTACAATTGTAAAAAACAGTGCATGTGTGTGATAAAGACAAACATAAATTGAATTAAACACAGTAAAATTGCTTTTAATTCATAACTGCTGGAATGGCCACAGCTGCTGCATAGTGTAAGTACAACTATATAGGAGGATGCTTTAAACACACTGGTTTGAATCCTGGTTTGTGGACATTAAATCAGGTTTATTTTTTTACAGTAGCAAAATGGATATCCTCACAGCAGTGTATATTAACTTGCATTCTGTCACATTTGCGAGTCGATGTGCAAACACAGTGCAAAGTAAAATGTGTCTTTGTGTGTTGCAAACTTTGTAATGGCATTTGTGTGGAACTCATTGTTGCAGAAAGGCTTGAATAAACAACAAATACACTAAATAACCATACTTGGATGTTGACTCATTAATTGTATCTTTGCTTCATCCGTGCCCGTCTCTGCTGTTAAATGTAATGTAGGAACGGTGGTGGGGTCAGCTCATTTGCATTTAAAGGCACAGGCTACAAAAACAGCTAACATTTCCTTTACCCCAAAACGTATATTTTCAGCAGGGTATAGTAAATGACCTGATGAATATTTTGAGCTGAAACTTTACAGACACTTTCTGGAGACACCAAAGGCTTTTCATACATCTTGTAAAAGGGGTCTATTAGCCCTTTAATGTCCCAGTAAAATGAAAATTAAGATTTTTTTTATGTTAATATGAGTATGTTAGTCTTAATGTCATCTATTTGCTAGCGTGCTACAAAACAGTGGTAAAATTTGCATTAAGAAGATATAAACATCCATAGCTTGCATTTGTCAATTATGCCTAAATTAATAAATTTTTTTAACGTCATCTCATACTTCAGTTTCTTATCAAATCTTCTGACCAATCGAATGCTCCATATTATTTGATATTGCTCACCTCCGTTAAAACGCTATTGCTATATGTGCTTGATCTCAACTACTCTCACCAGCTTAGCTGTAATAATAAAAAAAAGTAAAATACTGGCTGTTTTTAAGGGGGAGGGGCTACTCTATGTCCTTTTCTTTCTTTAAGTTTCAGTTTAAATTACTTCCCACATCAAACAAAGCAAACATTTCACAAGACTGGACCTTTAAAGAAATCAATACTTTTCAGCAACTTAAATTGTGAGTGTAAAACATTTGTAGTTTTACAGAGGATTTCTAAAGTGATTAATGGACTAGAAGTCCATTTATCCAAAAAACATGAATTAAAAGTTTAAGTTTACAGGTAGTCTATTTTACATTATTTACTGTATAAAATATAAAATTTTCAGCTTCAAAATTATTGTGTGCTTATATACTTTTCTTGTCCTCTCAACACAGCCCTTTTCATTTAGTGATGTTTATGCTTATTAGAAAACACAGTATTGCAAATAGATGCTGCTCTTTTAAACTTTCTACTCATTAAGGAATAAAAGAAAAATATTCTGTGGATTTCTACAAAATTAATTAGCTGCACAACATTTCTTTAACATGGATAATAAATTAACATGTTCAATTGCACAATATTTACTCTATTTAAAATAAATGCAACAATCCTGATAAAAAGGGCTGTATTGTTGATCATAAAAACTTCTTTCAAACACACACAAAAAAATCTAGAACACAAGTGAATTGTATGCAGGTAAAGTGCCAAACTGAGTCTATACTGTTCTTTCTTGAGCTTTGTAAACAATACAGTCCTGGATTCTACATCACCGGCAAAAGAGCCTGAAGCTAAACAAAGTCATTAAATAAAAACCAAATGGTACATTACCTTGGAGGAGCCATTTGAATACATCTGGATCATGTTCTCGGCCCCCTGCTTCACCTTCAGCTCAATGTCGTTCTGTTTCTTCAGTGCCGCTAGTCTACTGCTGCTAGTGCATGTTCGCGCTTCACTTTTGGGGCTGTCCAGCGTAAGTGGGCACTCTGGGGGGAAAAAAAGGGGCAGAATGTTTGTGTTTAGGACCTGAAGAAAATCAAAGACCAGACCTCTTGGAGCAACCCTAGGCTAAAAAGGGATAATCTTATCAAAATTAGATTTTTTTTTTGGTCTTTTTACCCCTTCTCGTGTTGGTCTTGACCCTCTTGTAGGCTGGTCACAATAACAGTGACTTTTTACACAGTATATGGAAACACCCCTGATCATTTTGGTAATGCAATAAACTGTTTATCGTGTTTACATAAAAGCAACTGTCGTCAACATTTTAACCCTCCTTCATACACACAAGTGTGTAATGGTGTAAGGCAAACTCACTATATTTCCAATAATCACTTTTAACCAATAAAAAAACAAAAGACATACATCCTAAATTTAAAAGAGTGCATTTGCAACATTATGCTATTGTAAGGAATGTGCAAGATTAGTCAATTAAATGATACTGGTATCTGTCTATAATAATAAAAGTTGTTTGTCTGTGTCGATAATGGCCCGTTTGCACTGAATGGTACGGTACGCTTTTATGGCTGTTTCCACTGTCAAAAAGCGTACCGAACCGAACTGTACCGAACCACTTTTTTGGCACCCTTTCAAAAGGGTACCAAACACGAGAAAGGGTACCAAAAGGCGGAGCTAGATGCGCAGCTGAATGCTATTGGTTTAGAGGGATACGTCATGTGCTCACGCAACAAGCCAGAATAAAAACAAAGAAGCCGCCATGTTTTAATACATAGCCGAGAGATTACAGCGTAATTATATATACATTAATAACGAGCCATGGTCGAACCGGGCTCAAACGAACCTTGTCGTCGTCTTGATGAACAGCCACAAAGCCAAAAAGAAGAGCAGATTTTACCCTGTGCCCCGTAGTTTTTAACGAGCCAGTCTGAAGCGCGAGCGGTTTCGCTTTCTTGCTTGCGCTCACCGTGCATCTATATTTGAAATAACAAACTTCTTGAGCTGATGATAATAACGTGCTCTTGATTATTGTTGTGCTTTTGAAACTTGATCCTGTCAGAAACTGACAAACGCAAGAGTGACGTGCAAAAAAACTAAAGGAGAAGCCAGAATAAAAGGAGCACATTATTATCATCAACTTTTGGACTATTATGAACTCGGAATGATGGAATTACTCTCTAACAAGAGATTACACGTGCTGCTGAAGATTAAAGACACATTTAATCATGAGAGTTTTGCACTGACTGTGGGCTATATTTCGTGTTGTTTTGAACCTAAACAAGGACTAAATGCCTGCTGTGTGTAGTTTTTCTGTAAGTGGTAACATATCGGAGACTGTAAGGGTCTGTATGTGTTTATATATATGTTGCATTTATGTATTTATTTTATATAATTGTAGACGTTACAGTAGGCTATTTCGCACTGGCATTGATCTGCAGTTATAATCGACTCATGTTCATAGAAAAGTTAGTAATAAACATTTATACAGAAGTATTTATGTGTGTAAAGCATCTGTTTTGTGTGAAGTGCTTCTCATATGATATGTGAGCGACCCGTACAGCTTTACTTTAGACTTTTTCTCGAGCGAAAATGACGTCGACTGCAACTTTCTGTCGTACACCATGCCCACCAAAAGAGTACCATTGGTACCCTTTTAGCAGTGGAAACGAAAGCCTGATAAAGGTGACCCGTACCGACCCGTACCGTACTGTACTGTACCAGTCAGTGGAAACGAGCCATAACATTGACTACATTTACGTGGACATCAGTAATCAAATTATTTGCCTCAATCTGAATAGGACAATAATATGATTAAGGTGTTTCCATGAGTTGCTTTTTGAATGTTCCTTTCATGAACGTTTTACATGTTATAGCACATAATTTGATTAACATCATTGCTTCATCCCGCTATCGACATTTCCCCCCGGGGTTTCTTGTAGTTTCAGGAGTTTCCTTTTTAATTTGTCAACTTTAACTGCAGTTTGACTTTTACTTTCATTCAGGAACATTTCATTCATGCCCCCATGACAAAAGAAATGGATGCGAGTATGAACTGCTGGAAGAGTGTTGTTTTAATGGAATTTGTTATCGCACGCCATAAGAGGAAAAAAAAAACCTCGGCATTTGGCGATGCAGGTGTCTGTGGTCCTTCACTAATTTGGTAGGTGCAGAGAATAGTGTCAAACAGTCATGTGTGTACAGACTGTCCTGTCACAAAATGCAGTGAAAATCCTACACAACGGTAATAGTTTGATTGCGATATTTACATGTCTGTACTGCACTTCAATAATGCGACTTTTATCTTTTCTCTCTCTTCACTTCCATTTCCTGTCTAACTACTGTCCTATTACAATAAAAGGCAAAAAATATAAATAAAAATAAAAACCATATAGCCACATTGTTTATTAATAGTTTGATTGTCTACTGTTCATGTACATTTATGCATGTTCAAAATTACACCTTTCTAACACTCAAAGCGCTACAGCAGCACAAAACAATACTAAATAATTGCTACTTCATAATAGCATTCACAATGACAACATAAACACAACAACTATAAAATGTTAACTTAAATGCTTCACTAAAACTTTGTTTTGAGAGATTTCAAACATGGATAAGCAAGCTGTTGCCCTACTAACAAACGTCAATAATCCATTAACGTATGTCGATTTGTGTTTGTTGTAGGGATGCTCAAAGTAATCGATTACCTGTTAACCGAAAGGGTGCGGTTGTAACTGATAAATGGTATCAGTTAAATTATAAAAAAAATATTATTTTATATATTTTTAAAGTTTGGCTGCATACGGGGGTTGATCATAGCAAACAAGCTTTTGGCATTGAGTGGCGCATCTTTTTTATGGTTTACTAACGGCTGTGAGTGTTTTGCGTGCTGCTTATGCGTCCTGCGTGCCTCACATTTTTGCTGTGTGTTCGCAGTTGAAATAAAAGTCAACGCAATAAACGTTAGTCGTGTCTTTTTCATTCTTAAATCAAATGAAAGCAGGAGCGGGGTTTGTCGGTTGGCAAAATTAACCGAAATGAGCATCCCTAGTTTATTCACGTTTATTTTATGAATTCTGTTTAGAATATTGAGTTGTTCTTATTGGTCCAGCCTATGTAGTAGTTAATATGCATGCACTGTTTAGTACAAACATTTCTGCTAATAATCAAGTCATTCAAATTTGACATTTTCAGAGGTCAAATAATTGAAAAGTCAACAGGCTCCATATTTGCCACATGGCAATAATAAAATATGGTCTGTGCGACACAAACCTACAACCCTTTGGTAAAATGTTTTCAACTACTTCACCACCTAACACCACCAGAAAGAAAAAGACACTAGAAGTAATATAGTTTGTATGTATTTATGCAAATTTCTGTGCCAAAATCTTCTAGATTTCTGGCTCAATCACATATAACAGGAAGGATGTTGCAACAAGAGTAGCCAATTCTTTATTTGACCTCCCAAAACCATATTTAGAAGCTGCACTATTCCCATTAATCCCAGCACAAACAAGTAATGTTTTAGATTAATTTTATATATTTTTTATTGGCACAGCAAAATTTAAACAGCTGTCCATATGGAGCTAGAACACTTGTGTGTGTTTGCTTAAATCTTCAAAGTTTTCCAAGAATGTTTTTAGTGTTGTTTTGATGAGTGACTGTGAAAACTGAAATTATTTCAGTGAAGCACAACACCACTTTTCATGTCCAGACTAGAAACAACTACCCCCACTTCTATACATAAATGAAACCTGTTAGACTTCTGCTAATAACAAACAAAAACATCAGCTCTCGAAATGGCACATTACGCAACTGCAGAGCTGGGTGACATGAACAATATGGTGGCAGGCAGATGTTTTTGATGGCATCTTTGTCATGTCAATGTCAACAGCAATAATGCAAAAACAGTAATGTTAAGTATCAAAATATTGCAAATGTGCATATTGTAATAGTTAAATTGTAAAAAAAAAAAAAAAAAAAAAAAAAAAAAAAAACATCTGCCCTGTTTTGAAAAGAACACAATCTCATTTCAATTTAAACCAACAGTCACCAAAACTGGACACTTTGGATCAAAACCTAAAAGGAGTGGTTTCAAAGAGTTATAAAAACAAATTGTGGCATATTTTGGAGTTGAAACTTCACATACACACTCTAGGGCAGGGGTGCCCAAACTTTTGAAGTGCCAAAAACCAAACTTGATTGAGGGCTGTGGGCCGAAGGTAAACACGCCAACCTGTATTACACTAAATTTTCCATGAATACTTTTTTTTTTTATTTCCCAATATTTAAAATACAAAATATTGCTTTAAATTATATTAACATATGAAATTTTACAATTTTTATAATGAAACGATTACAGTAAAAACAATCCCATTAACAACACAAATGAGTTCAATGCTGAATACACTAAGCTGCACTTGCCTTCGATTTGCTCCCCAATGTCTTGTGCATTGCCCTCTATCCATCGAGTGACAGTATTTACCTTTTAAAAAGTCAGATTAATTTACAAAATAAACAAAAGGTTACATTTAAATACGAAATGACGATCTCTGTCAGAGATATTCACCCCAACCAACCCTCCCCATCATTCTTTCTCTCGTCTCAAATGCGATGGTGGGCTAAATCAAATGTTAGCATGGGCCAAATTTTGCTAATACACAAATCTGTACCAATTTTACTATGGATGCTGAAATAAGTCCAAGCAATCAACTAAGTTAAGAAAGCAATAAGACAGCAAAAAACTTGTTTTGATGATCTGATTGTTCATGATGTTTTAAGGTTGAGCAAGTAGTGGGGCTATTTATTCATTTTTGTTTTGTTTACGTTGTTAGTGTATCTAATTTGTTTTTATGCAGCGATACATGGCTGTGCATTTTCAAAAGTTGTAGTGATGCTTTAATAAAATAATATTTAAAATACTAATTATATTTTTTTATTTTAGCACATATTAAATATTGCATTATGTAGCATGCTATCACATATTTTTCTTAAATTTCTCACAGCCATACACACGCGCAGTGAATCAGCATGGCTGTTTCCAAAATCGCATACTTCTATACTATATAGCATGTTAAAAACAGTATTATGTAACAGTAGTATGTCTGACAACCTGCATTCTTACAAAAGTTCAATGAGGCTTTTAAGGAAGCAAAAATCGTCGTCTGTGATTAATAAATCTTCCCAGAGCACCTCAGTGCGGGAAACACATGTTAATGAGGAACAATTGTCTTTTGTTGAGCACCTGGAGACTCCTGAGTCACGTCATTATGCAAGGCATAAATACAGATGCCTCTGTTGTGGTTATGATAAACAGAGTCTTCAGGGTAAGAAAATGGCGCACACACACACAGCAGGCATTACTAACCTACTACAATGAGGCATAAGGTGATGAAAAAAAAGATTAAAGGGTTATAACCTACTGGACTGGAACGTTTGTTTAAATAAATAGAGCAAAACCAATAAAACTGCAGAACTTTAGTATGGCTGTTAAACTGTTTTAAACTGTCAAGCTATACTAATCGATCATTACACTGGGTTTAAACAACTATGCATGCTTTCAACATGCTAGCCATGTGCTCAATTACTCACTTGCAGAGTGAGTAAAAGGGCTCGCAAAATCACACTTGACCCCTCGCACCCAGCACACTACCTGTTCGAACTGTGGTAAATCTGGTCTATGCTACAGAGCACCAAGCACAAAAACAGCCAGACACAGGAAAAGTGTCTTTCCTCAGGCAATCTACCTCATGAACAGTTAAATATTCCCCTACTGTGCAATAAACGTGCAATGCTTTCTCAAACGCACTTGTACACAGCAGCTTATAACAATATACAGTGCAATACTTTCTCACACGCATGTGTACACAGCACCTTATAACCTGTATATTTATAACAACTCTGTACATACAACTCAACATTTAGATCCTTTGACTAACTGCATCTCTGTTTATTGTTTATCGTCTTTTTTCATATTCATTTTGTGTTGTCATTTGTCACTTTATGTACACTGGAAGCTTCTGTAGCCAAAACTATTTCCTTGTGTGTGAAGCACACTAGGCAATAAAACTGATTCTGAAATACATTAACAATATAGAATGAGTTACAATACATTAGCAGTTTGGTAAAACATGCTAGAAACATGATATTCGCATGTTTGAACATGCTAAGCCTGTTCTAAATACATTATATGCTAAGAAAATGCTAGGATATGCTAGCAATGTGATAAATAATGCACAAAACATGTTAACAGTGTGCTAAAACATGCTAGCAATGTAGTAAATCATAGTAGAAATTATACTAAAATGTTAGCAATGTGTTACATTTTGCTAGAAACATTACTAATAATCTGTTAAACATGCTACCGGTTGGGGCTGCACAATATATTGTTTAATCATAATAATAATAATAATAATTAATTTTATTTGTAAATAGCGCCTTTCTAGACACCCAAGGTCGCCTTACAATAAGTATCAACATGCTAGAACAATTTAAAACATAATAAAACATTGACCAAAAGTATAAACACACATTGGGAATATAAAAAAACATGATAAAAACATGATTAAAAAAATTGTTAAAGGAAAGCCTGCTTAGATCCTCCTTAGATCCAGGGGAAGAGAGTTCCATAGCCAAGGAGCCATAGAGCTAAAAAATCTGTCTCACATTGTGCTTAATCTAGTGCAGGGGTCACCAATCTTGGTCCTGGAGGGCCGGTGTCCCTGCAGGATTTAGCTCCAACTTGCCTTAACACACCTGCCTGGGTGTTTCAAGTATACCTAGTAAGACCTTGATAAGCTTGTTTAGGTATGTTTGATTAGGGTTGGAGCAAAAATCTGCAGGACACTGGCCCTCCAGGAACAAGTTTGGTGACCCCTGATCTAGTGCGAGGTGGTACCAGAGAGAAAGAGTTGGCGGATCTAAGAGTGCGAGAAGGGGTGTAAATATGGATATAAATTCTGTAAGATATTGAGGAGCAAGATTATGAAGTGCCTTGAAAGTTAGAAGTAATATTTTAAAATTAATACGAAACTTTACCGACAGCCAGTGAAGCTGATAAAGAAGTGGTGTGACATGCTCGTGAGATGGAGTCCTAGAGATGACACGAGCTGCATGGTTCTGAATCCGTTGGAGTTTATAAAGAAGTTTAGAAGGAAGCCCAGAAAGAAGTGCATTACAGTAGTCAAGACGTTTCAGCATATCGATATCCGAATGTGATCATTCGCAATAGTTCCATTGCAACTATTTGCAATGTTGAGTCTGGATTATAATTGATCATTTTACAAGTGTTTTTTGAGACTTGTGATTGTGTGAGGGTTTTAAATGTGAAACTGTACCTTTTTTAATTTAATAACGATTCATTTGATTGAATTGTTTATACAACGAAAACTATGCAGTGTTATTTTACATTTGATTATTCAATGACTGTATACCTGTATACAGTTCGACTCCTCTGAAAACAATCTTTCAATCGTTTCTTTAATTGGTATCTTTTTCTTTTCTTTATAATTAATCTATGCTTGTAGATTGTTTATTATATTTTATGCACGCCTACACAGAATCATCCCAATCAATCAAAAAATAGAAATTCTTTCCAAATAGTCATTCAACTCATCTAGTGAAATTGTATTCATATATATCACAATGTTCAATTTTTCCAATATCGTGCAGCCTTACTACCAGTGTTGTAAATCATACAAAGACTGCGTCTGAAAGCTGACTTGTTGCCCCTATCAGTACGTGATTTTGTGCATGATGGCACTTCGTGAATGGGATTTTAGGCAGACTTCTGAGACAGCATGAGGATTTAAGCATATGTCACTAAACAGAGCAAGCTTTCGTGATAATTATATATCAAATATAATAATACTTGCTTACTACAATACTAATTTCTCACTAGAAATGACATTACAGTGCAAAATGTTTGTTTAAATATGTACATTTAAATACAAAATGACACCTTAGCCTTGGAGATAACATGTTTGCTTTTGTACCATCAAAGTGGAGTGTGCTGTACTGTGCGTTCTCTCTCTGTCTCTCTCTCTGTGTGTGTGTGTGTGTGTGTGTGTGTGTGTGTGTGTTGTCCCCGATAATGTCAATAGACTGGTCTGTCTTAGCAACTGGTTAAATCGTCACCTTAGAATTATAAGGTTCTGTCTGACATTTTTGTCAAAATTGAGTTATTGACATATTCTTATTAAATGACAACTTATTTACATTATGGGATGTTTTTTTATAAGTTGTTTACATTTTAAGACCTTTTATAAAAA
>CAIGQZ010001336.1:28552025-28571387 GCA_903798205.1 Danio tinwini
AATAATAATAATAATAATAATAATAATAATAATAATAATAATAATAATAATAATTTCATTGTTCAATCGAATTTCAGTGTTTTGTCTCTTAACAACCAGCTAGATGTACAATATCCATTACATAAGAGATTTTACAATATATGTTTGTGTGCAGAATATTTTTGACAACATTTCTGGTCCAGTACGCATGAATATCGAAAATACAGTTGTTTTTACAAATGCAACATATTTAACCATGTTTAGACTAAGAGTACCTCTAACAGTGTATCCCTTTTTAAATGACTGAAATTAATGCATGTATTTCCATTTTGACAGCAGGTGAATCTGTTACACATTTAACTTAACTTTATACTTAATGTAAAACACACAAGTCAATTAAATAACCCCACTTTATGAATGAACATCAGTGTGCAAATTTGCATCAAACAGATGAAGAACAGCAGCTTGATAATCCAAACAAAAAAATACATTGTGCTATACTATTTCGCAGCACATTTTCACCAAAATGAAGTAGGAAGAAGCATTTAAATAAAAATGGTTTATGCATGATATTGGAATGGGCTGCACGATACTGAAAAAAATCTGATATTACGTGATATATCTGTAACAAATATTGCAGTATGAATACTGCTTCACAAGATCACCTAGACTACAGCTCTGCACAAGACGGTTGGCCAGAGAAGAAATGGTCATGCCTAACTGAGCCTGGCTTCTCTCGAGGTTTTTCCTTTTTACTTTCATCAATTGGTAAAGTTTGCTCCTCGCCACTGGCTTGCTTGGTTTGGGACTTGTGGAGCTGCGCATCAATGGATTTGCACTTCAGTGTTTGGACTTTCAGCAGTGAAATTTAAACCACATTGACTGAACTGAACTACACTGAACCTAAACTCAGAAAACTGGACTGACACATTTTCAATTTATTAGAACTTCTATGTTAAGCTGCTTTGATACAATCTACATTGTAAAAGCTCTATAGAAATAAAGATGAATTGAAATCAAAGACAGTTTGAATAGCACTATTTGATGGGAAGTCTAACGGTGTTCAGGTACAGAAATTGAATAATCACAACAGAAACACAATGTACACAACATCTGTACATACAACTCAACATCCAGATCTTTTTGACTGATTGCATCTCTGTTTATTGTTTATTGCCTTTTCTTTTCTTGTATTTAATTTTGTGTTGTCACTTGTCACTTTATGTACACTGGAAGCTTCTGTTGCCAAAACAAATTCCTTGTGTGTGTGAAGCACACTTAGCAATAAAACTGATTCTGAAAATTTTTTTTTGTTTTGTCTTGTTTTTAGACATGGGCCAGTATAAGTTTCTGACGGTATAATAACTTTGGATAAAAATATCACAGTTTCACAGTTTGTGTTCACTGCTGTAAAATAATTTATTTTTTAAATGTCTTAGTAAAAAAACAAAAACAAAATCCTGATTTAACACAATATATTACATTTTAGCAAACATTTATAATATTTTGAACATGTCAGGAACATAATTAAAATAAACCATAATCATTGACTTCTACTATCTTCATTAGCTTCAAAAACACAATTTCTTACAACACATAAAAAAAACTTTTAAAAAACCCACGAAACTCTTACTTATACCTTAGAAACAATAACAAAATATTTTTGCAGTTTTATTACCTTGACTTTTCCAAACCGCGGTAAACCTCAAAACCGGTTATCGTCCCATGCCTACTTGTTTCAAGTCCAAATATCAAAAAATTCTTAGAGCAAGTAAAACTATGGTTTTGTTTTCACCTTCAGAAGAAATGTCACAATTAAGAGATTTTCCTCAAAACAAGCTACATTTTCTGCTAGTGGGCTAAATAAAATAATTAGATTTTCACTTTAAAATGTAGATATTTGATTATTCTAAGTAAGATTTTTTTTTGCAAAAATCATATAAATTTCAGCTTCTTGTCAACTATAATTCAGACTGGACTTTGGTTATCTATGCGATGTTACTGCGGATGCGCACATTGTGATATCGATGCTAAAATGATATAATGTGCAGCTCTACTGTGCTTTTTCCTCCGCTGACCAGAAAACACACCAAACCATAACTAAGCCATTTCACATCCATGTGTAGTTAAAAGTAAGTAGAACTGGACTGAAGCATCTGACATTTTATCTTTGATGACCCTCATGTTTATATTCGCCGTGCATGAAATCTCACTCTGCGAAAAAAGAACTGTACAAATAAATAAACCCTGACATGAACGTTTTAAACACTCAACTTGCACATACAGCACTGACTCAGGGGTCAAATGAAGGTCATAGAAATATCCTCTCCTACATTTTAGAAGAATGAGCCAGGTGCCGCTTCTCTTCCTCCCAGACCACAAGACAAATGCAGATCTATATTAATACAGCACAATCTACAGGACAAAAGAATGTCTCCATTAATAATGTGTTTAGCTTATTAAACTTAAACTGATGAGAGGGAGTTTTGTCCTGCAGAGAAGAACACTTCATCCAACAACATCTCCAGACCTCTCAATCACAATATAAAATCTAATTATGCCACAAACGTCTCTTTTCCACTTTCCATAATATATTAATTTAAGTACACTCTTGGACTTGTCAGTTCTGGGAACAACGCTGACAAAACATGTTTTAGTAGCAACAGTGTCATTTCCAGTTTACAGAAACTAAAAAAACACTCCAGCAGACCGCTCAGAATTTGAATAAACTGACATAAAAATGACACCTGCCAAGACGGTTTTGCATAAAAGCGAAAATCTGCGAATGATATAAAAAGCGTAAAAATATGTGGACTCAAACATATAATAATTGTAGAAATAGTGAAACAATGTTTAGATGAGTCTTTTAACAATCATGTGCTTATTTAATAAAGCCCAGTCATATTGGCTGACGGATGACTGCAACTTTTGAAATATCACCTGTTTGCCAAAAAACCTTATCTTGACATTATTATGTCTTAGACAAAAGTTTTTTAAACTGATATTTAAACACACACACACACACACACACACACACACACACACACACACACACACACACACACATATATATATATATATATATATATATATATATATATATATATATTAAAAGGCAAGTGTTGACTAAAATACACCTTTTTTTTATCATGACAAGACTAACAAACTTAGAAACAAAACTGAAGCCCATCACTGAACAAAAACACAAGTATCCAAAAGGACTTGTTTGTAGAAAATCACCACAACAATATAGCCTATAGCCTACAGAAAAATTACCCTTCATTCAAGACTTTTCACTATCGTAAACTTTACTATAGTACTTAAAGTCAGCGGACTTAACAACGGTTCATTTAAATCAGTTTTAAACTATCCCTAACTCATTTTGCTGTCTAGGTAGTCAGCACGCTCAATTTTGAGAGACAGCCGATCCATCACAACTTCGTGTTTTCAAGAAAGAAACATGGCACAAATCAGTCAAACTGTATGTGGGGACACTACACTGACCGCATGGGTAAAAATACATGGCTAAACTCCTGTCACAAGTGTTTTCCAGGCCCCGTTCCCTGTTTTCCCGTGTCATGAGCTCTCGGAGGGAGCAGCTCAGCTCGTCCCCGACCAAAGAAAAGTAGTGGTTTGAAAGAGTGCGCGAGAGAGAGGGCGCATAACTGCGTGTTTGAAGCAATAAAAGTCGCTGTGCACACTTAAAGACTCTTTAAATCAATATTGCACGAATTACACAAAACTTTTCCTACCTGCATGGGATCGGCGGCCATCTTGGTTCTGAACTCTTTTTGAATCAAACTCTGGGGAAGGGGAGGTGAGTCACTCCCAAAAAACAAGCCTGTTATGTTTCCGTCTCAAGCGAAGAGCGCTTTATTTGGGGTGCGATCCATAGCGTGGTCGGGAGACGGAGGGGGGCCCATGGCTGAGCTGGGGGTTTGTTGTAAATGCGGGGGTAAAGGACCCGGGCTGATAGCAGAGATCCGCGCGTTTGGGGGGAACGCAGAGCCGCGCTGCTAACATCCAAACAAGGGGAGGCACATCGACCCAAGTGCAAGTTTCTGTTCCCGTACCCAGTTCAGCCGTGGCCAGTTCAGCCTCGATCATGTGATCAATAACAGATCCACAAACACTAAAGCTTCAACACGACATACTGATTCTAGAAGAGCAGCACGAGTATATTTTATTAGGGATATAAATTTAAGTAAAATATATATAATTTTTATTCAACATTGTAATTTAAAGTAATACAAATTAATTATAGCAACAGATTCTGACATCACATTAAGCAAACTGTTCTATAGAATTTTTTCTTGAATGCCACATCGTAGGATTGTTTACAATTATTTAATTATAGAAATCTAAATCAGGAAGGTTTATTATTTTAGAGGCCAAGAACCCCCCAAATCTGATCATCCTCCTTTCAGGGATCCACAGGCTAAAATATGAAAGGGGTCTTTAATGTTTCTTGTAAAAAGATATTTTTTTCTGTTGATGTAAAAATTTTAAATCAAAGTGTCCAAAATATTATAGATTGGGTACGAAAAGCAACAATTATATATTACCATTTTACTTTAATTATATAAAAAAGTTATTTCATTATTTTTAATATCATATCATCATAAGTCCTTATTTACTCATTTGTTTACTTATTTGTTTCTACACTTTCTGGATTTCCATGTTTAAATCTTTTGTATATCCAATGGAAAATTAATAGTGATTAATCTCATTCAAAATAAATGTATATTTTGACATAATATATGTGTGTGTACTGTGTATATTTATTATGTATATATAAATGCACACATGCATACATATATTTGAGAAAAAGTTTTATTTATATTTAGATATAATCTAGAAAATAAAAATGTAATGTCACAAATTATGTGTAAATTTAAATATGTAACAAAATTGTTTTGCATTTAGTTTTTATATATCTAAATATATATATAATACACACACACATATATAATGTCAAATCAAATTTTTATTTTGGATGCGATTATTCATTGCCCGGCACTAATTATAATACTAACTTGTTTTCAGTTTTAGTGTTAATTTTAATCCAATTACCTATTTGGTTGTTTTAGTCTAATTTGTAATTATTTAAACAAAATTACCTAATCATAATTTTCTGTTAACTAATTTATAATTATTAGATATAAGATATATAAAACCTTTCTTCTCTAATGTTTATTCATGTTTACATAAAATGCTTGATCATTTATTGTGTGTATTATTCTTATTTAATCTTCAATGACAATATCTCTTATTTATAACATTTATCCACTACATTTTGGTTTATAAGCAAAACCCAACAAAAGTTAATATAATGATAAATACTTAGATAAATGAATCAATAACACTCAATAACAATCAATAACACTCAAGTCAAACATGCAGAAGCATGAAGAAGAGGTATATCAATCATTTATCTGCTGAGTCACTACAAAAACATCCATATTATTCATCTGGCAAACATTAATAAAAGCCTGCTGCCTTTTTTATTTCTAAATGTGTAGTCTACACATAGTTATTATGCTAATTATTATTGCTTTTATTTGAAAACTGCTCTTATTTTTAAAGAAATGCGTATTTATCCTTTGGTGTCTGTATCAAGTTCAATACAAAAGTACTTTATTGTGCGCAAAGTATTGTGCACATATAAAATGCAAATGTAATTTTATGTTCCAAAAATTGTTTGGGGGAAAATAAAAAGCCAAAATATGTGAAAAACTGCTACGTAAATACACTACCGGTCAAAGTTTGGGGTCAGTTTTTTCCATGTTTTTTTATTAAAGAAAATGATTCTGTTTATCAAGGTGGCATTTATTAAATATAAATAAATTAAATATTTATTCAAATTTTAAATCACTGCTTTCTTATTGTATGTAGTTTGAAATGAAATTATTACTCCAGTCATTATTGCTTTTTTTACTACTACTATTAATAACAACCACAACAATAATAATAATAATAATTATAAAAGTGATTTCTGAAGGATCATGTGACTCTGAAAGCTGGAGTAATGAAGCTGAAAATTAATCTTTAAATCTTTACTAGAATAAATTTAATTATAAACTACTTTTGAACAAGTATTTTATAGTGTAATAACATTTCAGTTTTTAACTATATTTTTATTAAATAAATGCAACCTTGGTGAGCAGTATAAGCTTATTTTAAAACATTTAAAAATCCTACTGACCCCAAACATGGTTGGTACCCTTCCATTGTATAAATAAAACTACAATGGTCACGGAAATAACTTGAAACAAAAAAAAATCATGATTAATCAAAAAATACTAAAAATAAATTATTATCAATGTGTTTCAGCTAATACAGTAAAAAAAGGCAAACTAATGTGAAATTGAAAGGTACCAACAAATTTGTCTATGCCTGTATAAACAAAATACAACTATTTTCTTATGACCTGCATTTATTAAAATATCGGAAATTAAGTGATCATACTCAGCTTTTTTAGCTTGTACATTTTAAATTATTCAAAATTTCTTGTTTACAAATGGGAAAGTATATATTTTAATTAAAATAAAAGAAAATATATTTAAAATTTATGTCATCAAACAATGTCTGACAAGTGTTTGCTATTTACATATTGTCCAACAGAATGTCATTCTAGTGGGTTTAAAAAAATATCCCATAATTTTTATTCAACAGGACACATTCTATTGTATGAAAAAGATGGGAATAACACCTATTGGGATGATAAGAGTGACAGAACTGCTCTCTGCCAACAGAGGGTGATGTTCTCCATAAAGTTAGTCAGTAAATATTTTAGAAAACATTTCAAATATATGACAGCACCTGACTGGAAAGTTTATTTCAGTAAAAGATCTTCCTAATAGCCTCTTAAAAGATAATAAAGTAAAGATTTCTTCATACACAACACACTTTAAATATTTATAACAACCTTAAAAACCTGTTATCTTTAATAAAAAAATACAACAACAAAAATATCATCTGAAGTGCTGTTTTTAAAGGATACAAATGGCTCTCTGAATACTCTGAGGATTTATTTTTACTCTGGTTAACTGCAGTTATACTGTAATTGCAGACCAAGAAGATTACCAAAACATAAAATGTCACACACACAACAATGGAAATGTGTGGTTTTTGCTGGCTGAAAGTAAAACAATTTCAAAACTAACAGACATCACGCATAAACTGCAGGTCCACAACATATAAGGTCATTCTGTGCAAAACCGATTCATAATTGATTACGATACGCAAGGATGCTCGCCGATATTGCTTTTCAGCTCCAATGGTTAACCTCATTTAAACTGCCAGATATTACCATATATGTCGGATTTCCATGATTATCAGACCTTCACACAATGCTCTGTAGCTGACAAAGCAACTGCTGGGTTATATGAGGTCTTGAATACGAAGATAGGTGCTCCAATAGTATCTCAAAAAAAAATGAGCATCTCAGGATTTTTGTTGGGATATGTCATGCTCTCTGGGTGAATCCGAGTGTTCAGAAGCTGCAGATTTGTCCCGCTCACAGTACAGTTTTCCATTTGCGTAGTGAAAACGGTCACCAGTTACGAGCTGGTTATGGCAGATGAAGCACACAAAACACTGCAAGACCAAAGGCAGAAAAAAAAAGGATATTAACTAGTAGTAAAAATTAACAAACTATATTTAAATGGGTTGGTTTGTAAATTACCTTGACATGGAAAACATTGCCTTGTGCACGCATTACCATTTCATTTGCTGGGATGGATGTACTGCAGGCCCTGCAGGCACCACTGTGGCCAAATAATCTATGGTGAAGATCATAATCACAAATATGCTTTTTAATCAGCGAGTCATTTGTCTTTTTGTCTCTCTTACTGTACAAACACAAGACAACATTTATGGTGTTTAAACCTACTGCTGTTGTTGACTACATTTTTTTTATTCTTTTATTAGTGAATTTTATGGCAAATTTTACAGCAAATTACTAAAAACAGAAAACGTAAATTTTAAAAAGTATAGATTGTATCAACGTAAGCGCACACAATGAAATAAATTAAAATAAAAACATACCAACAAATAAAAAGGTAAATAATAATAATGTGGCTTAACAAAAAATACAATTGTACATTCTGTATCACACATTCCACTCAACTTTGAACTTAGGAAAGAAAAATAATCAATTTGCTGGAGCAAGGACTTGATCTATATTCGACAATAAATCATGTTCCTGAATATATTTCCTAAATGGGTACCAAATTTTCTTAAACTGATTAGATGAACTACAGCCTCTAGACCAGGGGTGCCCAAACTTGGTGCTGGAGGGCCGGTGTCCTGCAAAGTTTAGTTCCAACCCCAATCAGACAACCTGGGCTAGGTAATCAAGCTCTTACTAGGCTTTCTTGAAACATCCTTGCAGGTGTGTTGAGGCAAGTTGGAGCTAAAATCTGCAGGACACCGGCTCTCCATGACCGGGTTTGGACACCCCCGCTCTAGACAGTCTAATTCTTTTCAATTTTAATAAGAGGACATCACGGATCCACTGTGTTGGGGTTGGATGTTTTTAATCCCTCCACTCAAGCAATATTAGTCATTTGACAAGGAGCACAATAAAAGCTATGCAATCAGATTGAATCTTTGTAAGATTATATGACATGGGAAAAATCTCAAAAATGGCAATCAGTGGGCAAGGGGATTGACCACATTTAAAGTCATTATTTGCTCAACCAAGAGTCCTGTAAAAAATGTGTGACTTGAAAACATTTAAAATCATTAAAACGTTGTGTTTGACACAACTGATATAGATAATATACCCAGGATCTCTATAAAGTGAGAGTACATCCAAAAATGAAATGTTTCCTCCACTGTATTTTTTTGTTTGTTCATGCAATGAAAGACATTAGAAGGGAAAAAAGTTTATTAACCAAAATATTTCAAAATCTCTTCTTTTGTTGCTGAGAAGAAAGTGAATCAGTTTTAGAATGACTTGAGTAAATGACTTGACTGAATTTTCATTTTTGTGGCAGACTACCTTTTTGTCTAACCTAATATTTTGTTTTATTACAATGACAAAACAGTATTAGATGTGTAAACAATTTGTTCTATTTTTTAAAAACCCTTTCAGTGTTGGGGGTCTGTAGAAACAGATAGAATGTGTAAAATGATTGATAAATAATTGAATATATAAAATAAAAAAATTTAAAATAATAGAATAAATTAAAATGTAAGATTAAAATAGTTAAAATTAAAATAATCAAGCACATAGTATAGCAAACAAAGAATCTAATAATTATAACAAATAAAATAATTTAAAATACAATTCAAATATGCAGTATAAAATTAAATAAATACATTCAATTGTTTTTTTACAATATGTAAACAATAAATAAGTAAATAATAAATAACTACAGCACTATAATTAACAGAATATGTAATAATGGAATTTGATAGAAAGTAAATATTTTCCATTTATAATATGATTATTATTTAACAGTATTAAAGGTTATACAGAAAACTAAATAGATGCCATTTAATTTCAGGATATAGGGGTCCTAGAAACAAGGAAGATCTTATATGGGAATCCATGCCATCTAAGAAAGATTGAAAACCCCCTGATCCAATCCATGTGTTAGCTTGAAATATAAATGATGGTTAATTAACAAGAATTACAATAACAAAACAGAGCATTGGTCCTGTTCCTGACCTTAAATAGTCACTTTTGCAGAGGATCAAGCCACGCTTTGTAAAACATGATGAGCCAATTTCAGCCAGCTGGGCTTGGCAGCAGGAGCACTTGAGACAGTGGCAGTGCCAGTACCCATCCAAAGCAAACAGGAGGAAGCGGTCCGAAATCTTGCATCCACATCCAACACACCGCTTCCACGCCAGAGCCCCCATTCTGACATGAGCTGTTTGTGTACTGCAAGCACTGTTTACCATATTAAATGGGTCACTACCTACAATAGAGCACATGTTGACTGACCAGATGTTTCAATTATAGTTACTAAGAGAAACAAATTGTATATTCAGTAGAACAGACAATAATTATATGTAAGCACTATTTGTATGACAATGACAGATAACAAACAATCTTGCTAAAGTAAACATGTTCACACTTATAGTCTCACAGTGAACACATGCATGCGCACTTACCTGCTTCACACTTCCAGAGTCATAAATACAGTACGAATATTATCGTTTTCAGGCTGACAGTCCGCATAAAAACTGACACTCGGATTATATCTTGTCTTCAGCAAATTGGCAAATGTCATAAACATAGAAGAAAAAAATTATTTGCCTGCACTCAAACCATATCTCGTTGGCATGTCCTCATGAGGTCTGCGTAATGAAAGTTAACCGCTCCTGGTTCCAGGCTTCAATCTCCTTTAAACATCCATAAGGTGACGTCAGGCGAGCGTCAGCCAATCAACGACAGTCACTTAAATTTTTGTCTCTTGCTGAGGCAGATGTATTATGGGCGATATCAGCATCTGAATGGCGTCGTTTTCTCCGACTGTACGTACTGATTATTTTTAACTGTACCTTAAATTACAATATCAACTTGTCAGTGTGACTTGAGAAATGTATGTTTTATGTTTTTAATGTACACGTCATTCTACGAATGCATATTTTCCTTAACATCTATGAAGATTAAGAAATTGTATCTCCATCTCAAACGATTTAATTTATTATTTTATGATTATTTGTCTACCTTATGCTCTAACATTTTTGTCATGCCAGTTGAATACACCAGCAATACTTGGCTATAGACCATTTCAATGTGGTAATGTCATTGGCCCATGAACATTTCCTGCTTCTTATCATACTATTTTATAACTGTAAAAAGAGGCAATTCAATCATATCTTCACGTTAAAACAGCTGTCATAACATTATTTATCAATATGTGGACCTTATTGGATTTTCAGAAACTATCAAAATTAAACATGTAATACATTAGGATCATTGTTATTAGAGTTATGCGAGTTAATTATGCAAGTTACATAACGAACTGAACAGACTTAACGTTATGTGAAGTAACGAGTAAAGTAATGCATTACTTTAAAATAAGTAATAATATTTGAGCTACTTTTTAGAAAATGTAACGTGAGTTACTTTTTCGTTTAATTAATTAGCTGTAAGAAAATTAATTGCTGAATTAAAATTAAAGTAGGCGATGCACTGGCGCTGTAGGTAGTGCTGTCGCCTCACAGCAAGAAGGTCGCTGGTTCGAGCCTTGGCTGGGTCAGTTGGCGTTTCTGTGTGGAGTTTGCATGTTCTCCCTCTGTTTGCGTGGGTTTCCTCCGGGTGCTCCCGTTTCCTCCACAGTCCAAAGACATGCAGTACAGGTGAATTGGGTAAGCTAAATTGTCTGTAGTGTATGTGTGTGAATGAGTGTGTGTGGGTGCTTCCCAGAGATGGGTTGCGGCTAGAAGGGCATACGCTGCGTAAAATCGTGCTGGATAAGTTGGCGATTCATTCCGCTGTGGCGACCCCGGATTAATAAAGGGACTAAGCCAAAAAGAAAATGAATGAATAAATAAAATTAAAGTAGTCACAATGAATCACGCAGTCAATGAGAGAATGTGTTAATTATTTTGAACACATCGAAGAAAAGGGAAAGGGGATTATTGTCTCAATGGACAGTGATTTGACTTAAGACAAATAGTAGTAAGCACATTGCTTTAAACTTTCAATAATCTGTACAGTATAGCTCTGGGGTCAGGAAGTTCTCGATAATATTTTATTTTAAAGGTAAATGAAGGTGCAGTTTATACAGTGTGTTGTTATTTGCAAAGCTCCTCTATAAAAAAAGAAAAGAAAAAAAAAGTTCTGAAAGAGATCAAGCCTCAGCCAGGTAATAAAAAGTAAATCAAAATGTAACTCAAAAGTAACGTTATGCATTACTTACTATAAAAAGTAACTAAGAAACACAATAGTTACTTTTTGGGGGAGTAACTCAATATTGTAATGCATTACTTTCAGAAGTAACTTTCCCCAACACTGCTTAGAATAATATGCAAATGCAATTTCTCTAAATAGCAAACTAAAAGTCCTTGTGTAAAAACAAGAAGATAGAAAGAGACAGTACAAAAACCTTACCAGAAATTATACAATTTTAAGTGACATTAACTTAATATGATAAACAGATACATCATATTTTTATATTTATCACAAATATGTTTGTTATTATATCGATTAAGTTTCAGTATTTCTTATAGAAGCAAAATGCTTCAATTTCAAGGAATGACCCCACAATGGAGTCTTAATCACTCATATTAAAGACCTAATTACAGCACACACACACACAGCGTCACGGCCAAATCAGTATGAAAAGAAACTTTGACAGCGGTCTGATTGGGTGGTAATAGAAAATCAACCGTGAGAAAAGGATCTTGCCTTTCTTATCATCCGTCTGTCATTTAGCCGTGATTACCATCAGATTATATACAATCAAAGCAGTTTGGGTGAAAAGTGGCAGTCATGGGAGCCGGGTGAAACTGTTTATCTTGTCAAATGATCTTAATTCAAACCTGCACACACTCTAGATTTCAGAGATGGATGAGCTGAGAGGGAAAAATCTTGTGTTTGTCGGCTTCTATCACTCATTATGGTGTATTATGTCACTATTCAATGTCGAAAATTAGTCTCTGATGACATGACGGAGCCATGGGGACGGCGTTGTGATGATATATAGTGTGGTGTTTGCTTTGAGGAATTAAAAGCTTAACTCTGTGTTTGGTTTTATTTTGAGCCAGCGAACATCTGCAGTCGAGCTCTGATGTATGTGAAAAATACACAACACTATAAAACAAAAGTCCTGGTTAAAACATGGCAGATGTATAGTTATCATCAAATTTAAGTGACAATTTTGCACAGAATGTCTCAGTAATGTATATGCCTCCCATTTGGTTCCCGTTTGGTTATTTTTAGGAAACCAAAAAAAAAACATTATGGAAAAGTTTTATTTCTTTTTTTGGTAACCAAAAACGAACGGGCTTGGCAATATGGCAAAAATGCCAGTCCAAACTGCAGGGATTTTTATTATTTTTTAATTTTTTATTTTTATTTTGTTGGATTTACTTAAAGGAAAAGCTCACCCAAAATCTATTCACTTTATTTCTCACTCTCAATTGGCTTTAAACTTTATGAATGAAACACAAAACAAGATATTCTGAAGAATAGTTGAAAAAAAGAACCATTGACATCTATAGTAGAACAAATAAAATACTATTGAAGTCAACAGCTATTTGTTTACAACATTCTTTATTTGTGTTCAAAATAAGAAAGAAACTCAAACAGGTTTGAAAAAAAAACAATGAAATAAAAGAACAGTTCTAGAGAAGTTCTGTCATTGTTGAAGTACACTGTAACAAATGGCCGTGATTTCAACGGTCAAAAAACAAAAAATTCAACAGTAAAAATCCATATCCTGATTAACAGTATGTTTTAATAATATATACAGTGAATAACCGTAAACTGACTCTCCCAGAATTCCCTGCATGGCACATCACCTTTTATGCTTTTTGTTGACATTACTATGGAACTTTTTATTTGTTTTCCCATCAGTGATGTACATTAGAGATTTATGTTACATCTAATGTTTATTTCATGACTTTCATTTTACGCATGTTATCATACTGGTGTTTAGTAGCTGTGATTGATACTGAGCAACGTCTATACACTGATACACGTTTCTGCTTGTGGGAAAAGTTGTTTGTGTTGAGCATTGGTTCATCATGTAACTTTCTCATCACGACCTGCATATGGCTGTGCTACTGTGTCTATCTGTGGAATAAAAGATGTGATGTGTAGATGTTGATAATTCAAAATACAGACATCATACCTCTATAAATTAATGAAATATTGTAGTTTACTGTAAAAATAAGAAATTACTTTTATGATTTGTACTGATTATTAACTGTGAAATACTGGCAACCACAGCTGCCGTTTTTTTTACCGTAAATTTTACGGATTCATTTTTTACAGTGTAGAAATGATGACAGAATTAAAATGTTTGGGTGAACTACTCCTTTATACAAAACGTAAAAGGGTGGTAAAAGAGCAAATGGTAATCTATGCACTAAAACTAGGGTATTATACATTTACTATAATAAACCATGGTTAATTTCCTATAAGGGAGCTCTTAATTTACCCATTGTTGATGATTTATTTCAGGTTTTCATGAAGTGATGTCCCACTGTAAATTCTTAGTAAACCCAGCTTTATGTTCACGTTTCTCATTTCTCATTCATGTTCGTGTTTATCTTCTCATTTGCATATTGCTGTGTTAATGTCATGGATTGGACTGGGGCTGCTCAATATATCATTTCAGCATCGATATCGCAATGTGTGCATCCGCTATAGTCACATTGCAAAGATATGAAATTTAGTTGACTTTGCAGTGTAATTTGGACATTTACATATACAAAACCATAATGCATGCACCGTTTATTTCACTTTTATCTTTGCTTTGTTGCATTTATCAATGTTTGTAGTTTGTTTATTACATGCTATGCAAGATTTACTCCCCTACAGAATCAGAAACAGAATCCCAGTCAATCAAAATGAATACATTCGGTTACTAGTTAACTAGTTGCTTATTAGCATGCATGCTATTGAGATATTGGCTGCTTATTAGTACTTATAAAACACGTGTTCTGTATGATTCTATTCTACATTGATATTCCAATACCGAAACTACCTTAATAACTATCAATAATGGCCTGTTTCCACTGAGTGGTGCGGTACCGTACCGTACCGTACCCCTTTTTTGGCATCCTTTTGAAAGGGTACCAAACACGAGAAAGGGTACCAAAAGGCAGAGCTACACACGCAGCTGAACGATATCCGATTGTTAAGTGTGACGTCACGCGAAAGGGCTTCCGGGTCCAAGTGCTCTATGAAACTGAATGAGGAGACTCATCAAATGCTAATAATAAACATTTACAAAGCGATGTAATATATTCGAAAATCAGGATCACAATATATATGTCCATGCCTAATATCTGATGGCCAGAAATTTTTTATAAATTGTTAAAATTTTGGTATTTGTGATGCAGCAAGCCCAATGATTGTTGTGTACTTTATATAAAATTCACTTTAATGTGTGATATGAATAAAAAGTGATCATAAACAAATATTTTGTCAATTCAAATAAGTGGCGGCTTGGACCCAGAAACAGTATTACATACGTCACCAACAGATATGCCACGAGCTCGCGCAACAAGCCAGAATGAAAACAAAAAAGCTGCCATGTTTTAATACACAGCCGAGAGATTACAGCATAATTATATATACATTAATAATGAGCCATGGTCGAACCGGGCTCAAATGAACCTTGTCGTCATCTTGATGAACAGCCACAAAGCCAAAAAGAAGAGCAGATTTTACCCTGGGCCCCGTAGTTTTTTACGAGCCAGTCTGAAGCACGAGCGGTTTTGCTTTCTTGCCTGCGCTCGCCGCGTGTCTATACTTAAAAATAAACTTCTTGAGCTGATGATCATAATGTGTGCTTGATTATTGACGTGCCTTTGAAACCTGATCCTATCAGAAATTGACAAACGCGAGAGTGACGCGCAAAAAAACAAAAGGAGAAGTTGGAATAAAAGGAGCACATTATTTTTTCAGCAAATGTGAACAAACTGCCATGTTTAACTATTATCACAATATTATTATCATAATAGTCTTTTAGACTATTATGAACTCGGAATAATGGAATTACTCTCTAACAAGAGATTACATGTGCTGCTGAAGATTAAAGACACATTTAATCATGAGAGGTTTGCACTGACTGTGGGCTATATTTCGTGTTGTTTTGAACCTAAATAAGGACTAAATGTATGCTGTGTGTAGTTTTTCTGTAAGTGGTAACATATCGGAGACTGTAAGGGTCTGTATGTGTTTATATATGTTGCATTTATGTATTTATTTTATATAATTGAAGACGTTACAGTAGGCTATTTCGCACTGGCATTGATCTGCAGTTATAATCGACTCATGTTCATAGAGAAGTAAGTAATAAACATTTATACAGAAGTATTTATGTGTATAAAGCATCTGTTTTGTGAGAAGTGCTTCTCATATGATATGTGAGCGACCCGTACAGCTTTACTTAAGACATTTTCGAGCAAAAACGAGGTCGACTGCAACTTTCTGTCATACACCGCGCCCACCAAAAGAGTACCAATGGTACCCTTTTAGCAGTGGAAACGCAAGCCTGATAAAGGGACCCATACCAACCCGTACCGTACTGTACCAGTCAGTGGAAACGAGCCATTATGGAGCAAAGTAGGAGTTTATTGAAGCAAAAGTCAAAATGGTTTGCTAAGAGAGAGAGCTGAACCTTAAAAATAAAGTGTGACCAAAAATTATTTCCAAGTATAACAAAGTATATCAGTATATATATTGCAGAAAAACAAAGTATCGCAATGTCAGATTTTTCCAATATCGTGCAGCAGATTGGATCATAGACTAAAATAGACACACCATGCATCATAAAAGCTTTAATTTTGCATTTAAATATTCACTCTAATTCACTTTTTTGGTCAAATGTAAGAATTTTCATAGAAGATTCAAGATATGCATCACCGATTCATTTACTTCTGTGAAAAGTCAATGAGATTAATGTCAAAATAGTAGGCACCCGAATAGTGAGCGTGACTGTCTGCATATTTAAAAATGTTATTGCTAATAATTAAAATTTATGACATTTGAAGTAGAATTAGTCATTGAATTTCCTTCTAAACAGTTTTTTTTGTAATGTGTAAGACACAGTTTTGGCCTTGTCATTGTGATACTGTTACCTTATTTACTTTTAATAATAATAACAGATGTGTTTAGGAGAAAGCCACATAATAAAACTATTACAAAATAATAAAATCAATAAAAAAAATTGGCAGTGTACCTGATAAAAACAAACATATGAGTGTACTAAGCCAGACTAAACTGAGCACAAATGTATCTGAGTGTTTTGCACAAGCTATGAGTTTATTCAACCCTATTGTTGGTTTTGCTTGTGTAGATTTCCTGTAAATGAGACCACCGACCCCCTCCATCTCTGGATCATTATGTTTATGTAATGAGGTCACAGTCGTTGATCTAATGGCGCAGCGCAAAGTTTGAAACGTGTGTGTATGGGGGGGATGTAATGGAAAATAAGTAATTTTCTCCACAGCTCCATTACTTTAATTGTTTACTGAGTAGAGGCATGTTGTGCTGTTTCAGGTAAAAAGCAAAAAGACTTGCATTAATAAAAGAGCAGGAGCTTTCTAACCATACAGTCAGATAAACATCAGATCCACGCACTACACAGACGCTTCACTATTAAGAGCTGACCATTTTTATCGATGCCAAATAATTCAATCTGAGAGATGTTCGACAATGATGCGCTGGTGTTTTCTAAACAAATATATCTTCTTATATTATATATATATATATATATATATATATATATATATATATATATATATATATATATATATATATATCTTTATATACAGTTTAAAACACAACAACTACAATATATTTTAAAAATACATTTATATAAATATACTTATACTATAAATATAAATATACTTTATATTTATAGTTGAAGTCAGAATTATAAGCCATCCTTTGAATTCTTTTTTAATTATTTCCCAAATGATGTTTAAGAGAGCAAGGACAATTTCACTGTATGTCTGATAATATTTTTTCTTCTGTAGAAAGTCTTTATTTGTTTTATTTCTGCAGTTTTTAATTTTTTAAAAACACTTTAAGGTTAAAATTATTAGCCCCTTTAAGCTATATATTTTTCCGATAGTCTACAGAACAAACCATCGTTATACAATAACTTGCCTAATTACCCTAACCTGCCTAGTTAGCCTAATTAACCTAGTTAAGCCTTTAAATGTCACTTTAAGCTGTATAGAAGTGTCTTGAAAAATATCAAGTGAAATGTTATTTACTGTCATCATAGCAAAGATAAAATAAATCAGTTCACAGTCACAGAACAAATATATATTTTTTTCTAATATATGTATGTCTGTGACCCTGGACCACAAAACCAGTCTCAAATCGATACATTGTATGAGTCAAAGTTATTGATTTTTATTTTATACCAAAAATCATTATAATATTAAGTAATATAAGTATAAATATATAAGTAATATAAGTAATACAGTATAAAAACTCAACTTTTGATTAGGAATGTGCATTATAAGAACACTTTAAAGACAACTTTAAAGGCAATTTTCTCAATATTTTGTTTTTTTCATCAATTTAGATGAGAGATGCCCAAACTAGGGCCATTCCATCTGACAAGAGAGGGATAATGATGGGGATGGTTTAGAGATTGTCATTTCAAATTTATTGTAACCTTTTATTTGTTTGTTTTATTGTTAAGCTACAAAAAAAGCTAACTGAAATTAAGCATTTCAATTTAAGTAGTGTAAATTAATCAGATTTAGTTTCAAATGTACATACTGTCACCTGACATGTAGAGGACTTTGGTGAGCAAATCAAGGCAAAGGCAGATTGTGCTTGACTAGTCTATTCAGCACTGTGTTAAAAATGTGATTAAGTTTTTAATCGCAAAAAGTTATAATTTACAACGTTATACTGCATTAGTTAATATGATTCAAAGTAAAAAATGTTTTTTTCAACATTATGAAATAAATTAGGAAATGACCATAGCAACTTAAATAGAAAATAGTTGAGTATAGTTATCTTTGGCCCGCAGCTATCAATGATATTTGGTTTTTGGCCCTTCATACAAAAACGCGGCCAAATATTGTGATAACAAACTATACATCAACGGAAAGCACATTTATTAAGTTTTTAGATGTAAAATGTGTTCATTTTTTATGCGAAAATAAATAAATAAAAATAAATATAGAGATACATTGAGAAACCTACATGAAGAAAAAAAAATCACAGCTATATTTGTATAGCTGCACATAATTTATACAGTTGTATGAAAGCTATATTTTTATTTCTCAATACAATTTTACAATGCAGTTCTTCTATGAATATTTTTTATTAAACTAATACTTCAGATTTCCATCCGCATTCTGTTGTAATGTTGTAAATGTATTTTATTGACTCTGAAATACGTTGAAATACACTCAGAAATATATTTTAAATGCATGAAGGCTGAAATTAATTAATTAATTAAATATTGTAATGACTTGTCCTCCTGTTATCTCCTCATTGTTATTATTACAAGTATTTCTACCATTGTCATTATTTAGGTTGCTGTAGTTGTTGTTGTAGTAGTGGTAGTAGTAGTAGTAGATGTAGTAGTAGTAGTAGTAGTAGTCATTGTAGTAGTAATGATTGTATTTGTAGTTGGGATTGTTGAAGTAGTAGTTGTAGTAGTTTCTGTAGTAGTAGATGTCGTTGGTGTAGTGGTACCAGAAGTAGTAAAG